>CAUYPK010033698.1:0-55133 GCA_963574355.1 Loris lydekkerianus
TCTTAACACAATAACTGTGAAATTGCCAGGAAGGCTATGTTAACCAGTGTGATGTAAATGTGTCAACCGATCTGTGAAACTAGTGTATGATGCCCCATGATCATATCAATGTACACAGCTATGATTTAATTAAAAAAAAAAGAAAAAAGCTAGCGCTGAAGGGGCTAGGTGGCTTAGCAAACTGAGATAATACAGAAAAGAATGTGATAGTAGCAAGATAAAAGATGTGCCACTATTTACTAGTAGTATTCCCTCAGCCAGCTTTACATACAGTAAACCAAACACTTAGAGCAGGCAGGGCAAATACTTGTCACGTATGCACTATTGATTATCAATGGCTGGCATTCTTTGAGACAAAGATTCATAGGTCACAATCAGGTTTGCTGAGAAAGAGTACTGTTATCAACTAGCAATGTCTGCAGTGAGAACTGGCATAGGGGGTAAGTAGTAATTGTTATTCTACCCACCTGCTAGCTACCATTCCATAGGGCCCCTCAACTGCACTCTACCTGCTAGCTACCATTCTACAGGGTCCCTCAACTGTGTTCTATGCTATTTCCATGGTAGCAAACAAAAGCTCAAATGAATGATGTTGTCTTTGCTAACACGGGAAGTTTATTCATATCCATAGATCTGAAAAAGTGAAAATAGAGATGTTCCAAAAAGAATAATGGTTTGCAATCTCTATCAAGAAAAAAGGATTTGATACAAATATTGGATGTCTATAGCTTACCAAGATTGAAATAAGAATTAGAGCACGTGGTACAGTTTTATAAATTGTACCCTCTGATACTTGGGGATGCCAAGGACAAGAAAGGATGCATAAAAAACTCTTGAGGGGAAATACTTGTTATCTCAGAACTTTGGGAGGTTAAGGCTGGAGGACTGGTTGATGCTAGGAGTTCAAGAGCAACCTGGGCAACATGGCTCAATTCTATCTCTATAATAATAATAATAATAATATTAATAATAACAATAATAAATATTAGTTGAGCATAGTAGTATGTGCCTATAGTCCCAGCAACTTGGGAGTCTGAGTCAGGAGGACCGTGTGAGCACAGGAGTTTAAGGTTATGAGTTATGATCATGACACTTCTGCATTCTAGTCTGGGCAAAAGAACAACACCCTGGAAAAAAATGAACACACACCCCCCCCCAAAAAAAAAAAAAAAGAAAAAACCTGTGGGGGAGAAGGCACCTAAGTTTTGGAAGTCTATAGCTTACCAAGATTGAAATAACAATTAGAGCAGGTGGTATAGTTTTATAAATTGGACCCTGTGATTCTTGGGGATGCCAAGGACAAGAAAGAACATAGATTTGTATGTTTATGGAATAAGCAAACAAAGGAAACTTTTAAAACGTATAAAAGAGGAATTAAAAAGAGAACTTAAGACCTTAGTAGCATCAACATTCCTTTTAGTCCAAATCAAAAATCTTTACATGACAGAGAAATTCTGCCCTTTTTCCGAGGATTTGTGTTCTTCTGGATTGCAGTTGTTATCTGGGGTGTTAAGGCGGCTACCAGTCTTGCTCTTTTACAGCCTGTCCTGACCTTTGGTGGTACAAGCTTACATCCAGACTGTTCAGTAGCGTTGTTTCCGGAATGCCAATTTGGGGAGATGAAGACAGAAGGGTATGTCTCTAATGACAAGCCTTTGAAGTCGCTTTCACACGTACAAGTACCAAAAAATAAAAAAAGCTTAAACCATTAAATCAAAAAACAAAAAATCTTTTTGGACAACTGTAATATTTGTCAGACTACTGTCAGGGACAAACACTTCAAAGTAAAAGGAGCCTGACCATTTGTTACATTCCAACATCAAGTTAATCCAATCAGCACTTAGCCTCCTGCCTGGGAAAACACTTGACAAAGTGAACAAGCCAAGATGACCAAAGTCTGTCCTCCCAGAACGTGTCCTCTGCCTTCACCCTTGCAAAGAACTGGCAACAAGTGCCTGAGTCAGTGGGAAAAAGCAGAGTTGCCCTTTAAAACCTGGGAGGTGCAAGTAGCATTACCTATAAAAACTTCGGTTGCCCCAATTCAACTCTTCTTTAGGAAATGTGTTTGCTGTGGGTAGGAGTGGAGGCTCTCCTCCCTGAGATGTCTGCAGAGAAATGTTTAGTGCAGATGAGTTAAACACATTTTCCTCCCCAGTTACGCAGAGGACAAAAGCTAACATTAACATTATTCCTCTATGAAGGTTCTAAAAGTGACATTAGGCCAACCAGGGGTAAGATGATTGAAAATGGAAGCACTGTATGGAAAATTTCAAGCAGTAATCATTCCCAGGAGCCAGTGGCCCAGAGATATAAACACCCTGAAAACCAATTGATACTAATGAAGCTGCAGCTTCAAGGCAGACTAGGGCAGAGGAAGGGGTGAAAATTTTAAGCACTTAACAAGTAAGTGGGCACATTTCATGCTGGGTACTGATCTTTGCCAGGACCCAGTCTTTCTATGGCCATCTCACATCTAATACCATGTCCCTTGACTTCTTAAGGACCAAAAAGTAAAGTGGGATAATATCCCACTTGAATGTCTGCTTTTAATGGACGACGTGACAGCTATAATTTCCATGTGTTCATTTCCGTGAAGGCTTCCATTTATTCTGATGAGGGGAAAAAAAAATCCTAGCAAAGAGACTGCAGATCAAAGTCTCCTTGGATTTTAAGAGCTGGCATGGATGTTTAGGGAAAAAACTTTTAGGTACATTTAACTCACCTTCCCAAAGGAGTTAGAGCTATCAAAAATTTACAATTAAAATTATGTTTTCCCTAAACCATCTATATAATACATAGAATGTGGGTAACATATGAATCCTTAATGGGCACTGATTACAAATTCCCTTGAAAAATCAAAGCATCTTTTCATATAGCAAACAACGTTTTTTCAACTCAACGCCCAATGATTTTCATGTCTTAGGCTAAAACCGTCTATGACATTTCTTACTTGTTTTGTGGAGTCAATGAGCTTCCTAAAGGCAGGGCGCCCAGTGTGCCTAATAATGTACTAACGCAGGTACCAACTCAGTATTTGTTGAATGGCGTATGTTCACATAATGTCTCTTTCTCTCTCTCTCTCTCTTTTTTTTTTTTTTTTTTGGAGACAGAGTCTGGCTAGAGGACTGTGACATCATAGTTCACAGCAACCGTAAACTCTTTGATTTAAGATATTCTCTTGCCTCAGCCTCCCAAACGGCTGAGACTACAGGCACCTGCCACAATGCCTGGCTAGTTTTTCTATTTTTAGTAGAGATGGGATCTCACTCTTGCTCAGGCTGGTCTTGAACTCCTGAGCTCAAGCAATCTACCCACCTTATCCTCCCTGAGTGCTGGGATTACAGGTGTGAGCCAATGTACCCAGCCAGTGGGCAATACAGTTTGTCTTTAAAAAACTATTATCTGTCCAGGCACGATGGCTCACATCTCTAATCTTAGTATTCAGAGAGGTCGAGGAAGGAGGATCACTTAGGCCCAGGAGTTTGAAGTTGCAGTGTGCTATGATGAGGCCACTATGCTCTAGCCTAGGTGAATGATAGAGTAAGACCTTAAAAAAAAAACAAAGACACAAACAACAAAAATACTATATTTACACATAAAGTTTATTTAAGGTAGGATATATTTGTATTGGGTAAAAATATATATCAGGAGAGGATCAAACAGACCAATGTACCTATTTACACCAAAGTGAAATGCCCTGGCAGAAGCCTGTGGCACCTGGATACCAGGGACAGTTCTTGCAGGTAATCAAGAGCCCAGGATAGAGAGTCATCTAGAAACATTCAAGGAATCACATTCTCTCCTGTCTGGAAACCTATGGTAATAGAATCACTGAAGTAGAAAAGCCAAAATTTACTGACTTTAAGGGCACAGAGCTGTGTACAGAAACATTTTATAAATCTCAAGTTTTTGAAAATAGTGAAGTAGGTGCTATATGCTCAATCTGATTAGGAAGGACAGGTGTTGAAACAACCTAGGGGATTATTTCATTAGTGTCTCCCATGTAGAAATATTTGCTGTGTGAGGTTTCATCCCTGAATATTTCCCAAGCCTCTGCTGTGGGCCAAGTCCTTTGTGGAATACTTTCACTGTAGCTCTCTATTTATCTGTCCGCTTTGACAGACAACATGGAGATTTCAGAGCTACAATGTCCCAGAGAGATGTGCTACAAGCTGAAAATGCAAACCATGGACGTCATTTTAAAATTTCTAGTAGTTGGCCAGGCACAGGGGTTCCCACCTGTAAACCTAGCACTCTGGGAGACCAAGGTGGGAGAAATGCTTAAAGTCACATTGTTCAATACCAGCCTGAGCAAGAGCAAGATTCCATTTCTACCAAAAACAGAAAAAATTAGCTGAGCATGGTGGCAAGTGCATGGACTGCCAGCTACTTAAGAGGCTGAAGCAGGAGACTGCTTGAGCCAGGAATTTGAGGTTGCTGTGTATGAGGACACCACATACTCCACCCAGGAAGGTTCTGTTTAAAAAAAGAAAGAAAAATCTCTTATTTAAAAAATTAAAAACAAATAGTGAGATATAATGAAATTAATTTTAAAAATACATTTTATTTTGCCTAATATATCCAAACTATTTTAATTTCAAAATGCAATTAATATAAAGGTTATTAACGAGATAGTAGGAGAAAAAGAATGTAAACTAAGTCTTTGAACTCCACCATGTTTTTTATCCACAAAGCATTTGTCGATTCAGGCTAGCCACACTTCAAGGGCCCAGTAGCATCTGGCTAGCAGCTACCATATTGGACAGCCAAGACCTAAGAGCATTTAAGGATTCTAGGTTGTGAGAGTTTCTGTATGGTTAGGGAATATGATGCCTTACATATTGTTATCACTTTACATGCCTGAATTGGGACTGTTGAAATATGGAACCAAGGAACCGTGCCAGAAAAGGAGTATTAGGAAAAAGATGGACAGAGTTTCTTTGAAATGCTCCCACTGCTCTCTGGACATGTGGTCTACACTATGTATAAATCAGGGCACAAGCTATGAGTGGATACGTGCACATGGGGATACGTGTAAACACATCTGGATCCATATACCTATTAATATAAATTCTAGAGCTGATACTCATTCTGTCACCTGTCAAGATAACAGTGAGGAAGACTTCAATCAAAGGGAAGGAGGCAGCATGGCATTCCCTCCCCCAAGAAAAGAAGAATCTAACAACAGTCTAGTTTGTGTGTCTGGAGTGAAGGAGGGGGAGAGGAAAAGAAGGTGGCTTCCCACCAGAAATTTACATTATACAAAAAGACTGTGAAATTAGGAGGCTCTCAGTTATTTAAAGCATACATTCAAAGTCTAAATCTCCAAAACTTGAGAAATATGAAAGGCCTTACCTACACCATAGGTAGTTACAAATGTGAAATTAATATCACGTAAACAGTAAGCTAACCATCTCATGAGCACAAACATGCTGAAGCCACGTATAGATTAGTGGGGAGCACACAGTGTTAAGTAAGTAATAGCTTTTGCAGGCAGACAGGCTGGGGTTCAAAGCCTAGCTCTGTCACTTTCTACGTGTGTAAGCACGGTATTCAGCCTGAGCGAATGTCTGTTCCTTCATTAGTAAGTAAGGACAAATAACAGTTACCTTGCCAGGCCTCTGTGAAAATAAAATATGTGAAGTGCTTCGTCCAGTTCCTGGGACACTACTGCTGCTGAGTAAATGAGTATATAAAATATGCCTTTGAAGAGTAATAGTGTATGCATATGTGTTTTGTGCTGTGTCTCTACAAGGAAAAACAAGACTCAAGTGCAGTGGCCAGGAGTCAGGACTCTGAAGCAGAACACGTCTTGGTTCTAGCCCTAACAGCTGTGTGACCTGGGCTGGCAGCGCAGCTCCACATGACAAAGATGAGAATAACAGCAGGCATCCTGAAAGGCTGCTGGTAGGACTGCATGGCATCGCCTGTGTCAGCACTGCACAGTGCTAGCCCATAGGTTTGCTCCGTAACTATTAGTTGTCATCACAGACATTCACCACCACCCTGGGCAGAAGTGGCTTCCCCTCGAAGATCACTCCTGTCTACCTGCAAGCTCTTCTGAGCGGCTCCCACAAAAGGGAGGCCCCAGGGAAGAGTGGACTGAAGGGCTTTACCATCTAAACATCCGCAGAAAGCATTTTCTTCCTTTCTTCTTCAGTTGATTTCTTATTTACTCACAAACCTACAGGAGTTAGCAGATTGACTTCAAACAGGAAATATTTCTCCAGCATCTTCTATGTGCAAAGCATGATTCTCAGCGCTGGGAGTTCAGATAAACGTTTTTTGCCTTTCAAGCCCTTACACGCTAGTGGTACTTCATCCATCTGTCCATTCACCTTCCTGGTAGTAGGAAATTTCAGTGAGAACATTTGCTTGATTATCAACTTGGTCTGAACTGGGAAATTCCAGTCTACATTATGGAATACAAACTAAACATTTCTACACTATGACATGAAACCGTGTCTCTTTGCTCTTGTCTCCCTCGGTGACATTAAAAAGTTCCACATTTTTTGAAAACATGACACTGGATATGGAATTATAACCACATGTAAGTATTTCTGCAGGCATTTTTATATATCTTTGCCTTGGTATTTTTGAAATTATGTAAAGGGAAGAAAAGTAAAGCCCTTAAAGGGTTACACTTTTCTTTTAAGTTTAAAGTGCTTTAAAACAACCAGTCTGACATTGTGTCTGCAGGGCAGTGCCATTTGTTTAATTCAGAAACAACTAGGAGAAGTTTATCAACATTAAGAGTTCCAAAGTTGGGCAAAACACTGTATTCCGGTTGTCACTGTTAACAGGCTAAGTAAGCCCCATGGACACTTTGCCATGGCAATAGCAGGAAATTTCTGCCTGCCAAAATATTAGAAAAGGCAGCCTGCTATCAGAGAACTGCTTGGGGCAGGGATGGAGATCAGGTGGCAAGAATTTTGGGTTAAAAGATACAGACTGGGTGAGCTTAGAAAGGGCAAGACTTGTACAGTTTCAAGAAGTAAGAATGGACGCAACCAACTACTATTTTTTAATACTCTTTTCCATTTGCCAAGGAAGTAGCCTGCAGGAGAGTCAAACAGCTTAAACTATTTTTAGGCCTATGACCCTTTTAAAAACATAGTGCTAAATTCAGTCCTCAGTTACACCCACTCAACTCCCACTGGCTTCAGCGAGAGCCATGGAGAGAATCTGTTCACGATGGAGAAGAGTTTAGTTATGCTCTTTGCATTCTGTGGTTCCAGGGGAAGGACAGTCTGCTGGCCAAAGGCTGTCCAAAGGCCCACTGCTGTTTCTCCTGACTCAAGGAAGGCGGCAGCTCTGGGCATTCATATCCAGAAAGTCCATGTGCAAAGTGTTATCATACACACACACACACACACAGATGAAACTCGTGGGCTTTTGTCTTATTTTGTTTTATAACCCAGACCAGGGGGTGGTGGGGTGGAGAGAAGTTCTTTTTGAAAATGGCATTCAGTAATATCTCAGAATTGTTTAAAATTATCATCTCATCTATAAAGGCCTAGATTTGAAGAATCTTAATTTTCAAGCTAAATTAAACTTTTACTTCCAATTACAATAAAGGATCATAGGAAATCCACTGCTGGTGAATGCAGCACCATTTGTGAACATAAACCAGAGTGCGGTGGGGAGGGAGACATCATTTATAAATAATAGGTCCCAAGTCAGACTTGGGGGTTAGTGAAGAGCATTTGGCATCTCAAATTACTCTAACAGGGGGCCCTGTCATATCCCATGGAAAGGACACTCTGGTCCCCCCCTCCACCCTCTCTAATCCTTCTTTCTTAAAGGAACACTCAGCAAGATAATGAATCCTTTAAATGTTACATCTTCTGTCGGGCATTATTGTGGTGCCGAAACTCTTCACATCAAACAGTCATCAGGACTATTACAAAGTGGGCTTATAAGAGAGGGGCTGAAAAGGAGCTGTGTGAAAAGAAGTGGAAAATTAAAGCTGAAGCAGTCGAAGAAAGGGCTTAATTTACTGGCATGTACAGTATGCAAATGAGATTACTCTCAGCTTAACTGCATCATTTATGTCCATAATAACGGCATCATCATTACAGGGCTCAAATTAAATTACACAATAATTAGCATATCAAAGTGATTGGTTAAAGTTTAAAACAAATACCCAATTTTGTTAATGAACAGCTGTAATTGTCATGTACACTTCAGTGAAAACTCTCTAAACAAATATATGTTTTAGAAGAGAGGAAGATTTTTTTTTTTTTTTTTTTTAAAGCAGACAGGTCTATAGCAGAGGTAAATTACCTAAAAGAGAATGACATGGACTATTCTATTCATGTTAATATATGCTGATCATTTTCAGGTAATAAAGCTTCTATCAAAACAAGGCTTCTCTTATATTTCGACCCCTTCCCTGCTCCTGAAAGTGACAAACCAGAAACCTGTTTCTACTTGCAGCAGAGCTAACAATGTAAGGGTGACCTGTCTTGAACAAGCAAAGGACATGTTCAATAACATGCTATTACTAAACCCCCATACGTATTTAAAAGACATCCGTGTTCAAATCGTGCCAAGTCAAAGCTGATTTTCTGCCCACTCCAACCAAAAGAGGGAAGAGAAACGGAACTGGAAAACTTGCTAAAGTTATGGGGTAGACCAGAACGTTCCTAAGTTGATGACCTGATAACGCACCAGACAGCCTCCAACTCACTTTCTCCCCTTTGAATCATACATGCACTACAGTTGGAAACACACAGCTGCACTGGGGAAGTTTTTGCTCTTCCATCATTAATATAAATCAGAAAGTGTGATTAGCTATTTTGTCAAGGTTGACCAGAGTCAGCACACACACAAATTTTGTATATGCAAAACCAGACAGTAACAATAAGCTCATTTTTAAACCTTTCTGTTACAACTATTTAATGTCAGAAGAGTTCCCACACAAAAAGATTTGTCAATAATCCCGAGGCTCACGTGCAAAAAACACTCTTGACCTAAGATTCTCCCCATTTCTTAACAACGTACCCCTTCATATCCTCAGATACACCTGTGAGGGTACATTGCTATGACACACAGCAAAGCAAGCCAAAATATATTTTGTCAAAAAGGGAAAAAAAAAAAAAAACCACTTTCAAATATACTTAACAAGCAAATTGAATGTCTTATTAAAACCGTATTATCTAAACAGTGTTCAAAAATTTAAAGAAAGTAGCTTTTCATTTTATTCATCGAGGAATCCATTAAAGCCCAGGCTCTGAAGTAGTATGTAAATTACGTGCCTTTCAAGGTAGAGCGAGGGCAAATTCACTCCATCAACTAATGATGAACCTCATTATGTGCAGGGAGGATTCATAATGAGGAGAGAGCCACCCGCCATTCCATGTTCTAACATAAATCCCTGTAAAATTTGAATATCTCTTCGTCTAATTAAAGGCTACTAATTCCAATCACCCCCTCCATGGCCCCAAAGTAAAAATAAACCTCTTTAAAAGCACAGACTACTGTTCTATTTCTAAAGCAGTACTCGATTCTGTTTGGACTCCGAACCTTCCACTCAGATATGTTTTACGACAAGCATAATTAGCAGCTTTCTAAGATATAAACTTCGGGGTTGTTCGGGCTCATTTTGGTTTAAATACATTAAAATTTCTGTTTTCCAAAGAGCTTCACCTTGACAGGACTACAGTGCATGCAGAGATGATGTACAGCCGGGAAACCAACAGGAACGTGCAAGCATAGCAATAATGTAAAATAAAATTCTTAGCACTCGAGTTCCGTGCTGAAGCTGGGATGTTCAGAAAAAGCCAAGCATTGTGGCATGAACCCGAGATTGCTTTTGGACGGGAATATATTCAAATCTGCTTGGGAGTGACAGACTTGATTCTGGAACAAACTGCTCACTTTTAATGTGGTTTGAACTAATGAACAAGTACAGCCCTGCACCTCACAAGCCAAAGTACTATTCCCTCTTCTAATCACAGACTTTGATTTTTTTAAAACTGAGAACTATAGAAAGCAAACACAACATTGCCAAACATATTTTATTATGATTAATAGCCTGTAATATCCCTCACCAAGGCTTAATTTGCTCTCGTTTTCAATTATGAGGCTGTACCACTTTATTCCAGTCCCCTTTTCAGGTGGAGATGAATTTCTTATGGTCTTTACTCTTTCTATTGTATTGCCACCCAGCAAGGAACAATTAGTCAAAAACAGCAAACCTCCACCTTGGCTCCCATGGAGCACCAGATTATACAAAATTAGAGAGCAAAATAATTGAGAATAAGTGAAGGTGTCCAGGGAATTAAAGCAATTAGACTAAAGGAAAAAGTACACATGCCAGTCACCCAAATGTACTTTCACATTAAAATTTAAAAGAAAAAAATCTTAGATCTGTTATTTAATTTTGATAAAGTCAAAGTAGAATCTAACCAGGAAATCTTATATGCTGTCATAAATCCCCCAATGTCTGAACCCCAGTTTGGTAAATGAAATATATACATCAATGTCACATCAGTGTGAATATCAGAACCTAACAAGTACATTCTGCTAAAGATGCTGCCGCTACTTTAAGTTGCATAAAAATAAACTCCACTACATAAAAGCTGCCACAGTGCGTGCGCTCTCATCCCTGGGCTCCAAGCATGATCTCGCCCCCCCCCCCTCCTTTTAGGTCAGCCACTCATGCATTAGGGAGACATCCCTCCCAAAATAACTTGGCCCTCCCCCAAAGCACAGAGTTGAGCAACCTACCTTTGTTCTGGAGTTGCAGATAATAACAGGCAAGCCTCAAGACCATTAGGATTTGGAAAAAATGAGGAGAGTTGAAGAAAGGAAAAAAAAAAAAAGAAGAAGAAAAAAGAAATAGCCCAAGTAGAGAAGAACTGGAAGAAACAACAGGAAAAGCCTTCTAATGAAACTGTTGTAGCTGCCACAGATCAGGGGGGTTTTCAGCGGTGTTTACACCAGTGAGTACACACCTCTGCTCCATCTCATCCACAACTGGTGGCATCCCCCTCCCCCGAATCCATGCATGACAATTAAAAGCAAATGCACCTCTCTGTTTGGGAGGGGGACCACGAAAGACCTCACAGTATTTCTTTACAATGTCTATATCACTGATGAGTATTAGTTTGAGTGACAAAGGTCCCAGGCTAAATCAACATTCTTACCTTAATGTTCCTAGTAAAAGGCTCCAGGAAACATAACTCATGAGACATGTATGCAAAGATATGTCTGAAGGAATTAATCCAGAGCCCTCAGATGAAGTGAGGAGGGGGGAAAAAAGGGAAAAAAAAAAGAAAAGGCAGTGGCTTACATTTCCAAACAAACGCCGCTCAGCCCAGAGAAGCGATGGCATAAAAACAGGTTTGCATATACAGAGCTCGGTGGCAGAAGAGAGAGTTTTGTAGGATTTATTTGACACTTATTTTCCGGGAAGCCTTTTGTGGAGTTGTACCGTTTGTTTCTCATTGTCTGAGCGGCAGTTAGACCCTTTCTCCCGGAGGGGGCCTCTCAACCCCTCGGCTTGGCCGCCTCTGACAGGGAGGTAACCATATTAGGATGTGTATGGTAAAATAAACAATAACAGAGTTGCAATGAAATGGAATTTTTTTTTCTAGCTAATGGTGTCGGGGTCAGTCCTGTCTTTTCAGCCATTCCCACTAATTTTGTTTCCTAGTTCAAACAGGCCCTCCTCCTCTTTTTTTTTTTTTTTTTTTTTTTAAGTGTTAGCTGTTTCCAAATATCTGACTGCAAATTTGCTGAGAATGTTTGCAATGTAAGAAAAAGCTTTTAACATCCAAATAAAGATCGTGCCAGTTTAATCATTAAAAGGGATGTGGATTTTTCAAATCCTTGCAGAGATCCAAGCCTTTTCTATCCACCAACCTCACCCCCCTTCCACATCTTTCCCTGAAGGTTAAAATTACTTGGTCATTTAAAAGTACCTTCTAAATAAATCAGATTTTTAAACAACGAGACGGTTACCTTCATATAAATTCCACATTCACACACTGTCACTGAATGAAGAGTCTTAACCATTCATGCACCTGAAAATTTATTACCTGAAATCTGCAGGATGGTTACTTTTACATGTTAAAGCTCATTCCCACCTCCTCCAGCCAAGCCCCTCCACAGAAAAAAGAAAGCATAAAATATTGTTGTCAGATGATCCTTTAGAAATTAGCTAATCAAGCAAAATATATTATCAGGAATTAGTTCTTAAGATATTATATTTTTAAGAAAAGTTCTGCAGGTCCAAAGACAATAAAAAGTAAAGCTTCTTTCTTGTCATGATCTCTTGGTATAATATCCCTCTCCTCCCCCACCCCACACACACTCCCCCCAAGAAGAGTGAAAATGTCCCCCCTCAAAGGTCAGGCTGGCTGATGAAGACAACAGTGTTGATAGGGACCAGAGAGGACAGATCTGGAAGGAGCAGAGCAGCGGTGAGCCGCCCCGGCCCGGATGCTGAGCAGGCTTCCATGTCTTTATCCCCTAGGTGAGAGCCGGCTGCTCTTGAAAGCGGTTTCCCTGAGAGATCTGCCAAAATGAGGTGTTTAAATAGCGGCCAGCCCTCAATATGCAAGGAGGAGAGGCAAGGCACTGTGATGCTGCCACAAGAACCTGGAAAACCATGCCCGTACCAGGCACGGAGGCAAAACGTGGCGCGAGCAAAAGGGCACAGACGGGGGAATAAATGATACATGTAATTAAGAATGAAGCCGGGCTGATTTAGCAAATAAAATGCACGTGGTCCTGCTGAAACTTCCTGAGCTCAAGGGAAAAAAGAAAAAAGAGTTCTTCCCCAGCCTAGAACCTCTGGGCTGGCCTCTAAACTGCCTTGGTTCTTATCAGATCTGTATTATACAGAAACCTGAAACCCCTGCAACTCATGTTTTATTAAAACATGTTTAGCATTCTTCTTAAAGACAGGTTTTAACCCCAAATACCCATGAAATTAAATCTCATATGCCACTTATCTGCACTGCTGGGCAAAAACTAAAGTTGAGCTAAACAGAGAGATAGCAAAATCAATAAATCACAAGAAACAAGTAGCAGTTCAAAAGTTCAAAGATATGATGGCCAGTTCAGTGGGTCTCAGCACTCACCCAATAATAACGTCTCCGTCACTCCTCACAGTATAGACAATTTCATGGCATCACTTTCATTAGCCTGTCTCATGGAAAATTGCTAGCTATTTATGTATATGCTAAAATAAATTAGCCATTTCATCAAGCAATGTGATTCTTATAAAATACATTAACACAATACTTGATTTTCCAGTTGGAGTAAATAAATAAATCAATACATTCAATACAGGGTGATTCTTTTATTGTGCCACTACAGCTCTCAGCGTAAGTGTTTTTATTGGGTTTATTTGTTACAATAAAAATTGAAATGGGCCAGTGATCTCAGAGCCAGCATCTTAAAAAAAATCTAATATTTGGTAAAATATTGTGTGAAACACTTAAACTCATAATTTTATTCAATAAATCATTTTCATTATGTGTTATTCCTCAACCTGATTCTGAGGGGAAATTTCACAAAGGGAAAGGGGGAATTCTGCCAAATGTTTGACTCTCCTGGCCTTTCTGTGCTACAGACCTGAGTCTGGGGGTGATGCTTCCGAGACACAGCAGCACTTCGCTGAGCTGCGGCGACCTTCTGCCTGGAATGCGCCTCTTCCCTGGACAGGGAGAAATGACAATGGGACAAGTGCCAGATGGCCTCCTCTGTCACACCTTACAAGATGCCATTGATTGTGGCTCACAGAAGACCATTTACTCCAACCTCTGGGGGAAAGACTCAGGTATCATGACTGCAGGAAAAGAGAAGAGAGATGTGCTGATGCTGTAAATGAAATCAGACAGAGGGCCTGCAAGCAGTCTGGAGGTAAATCAAGACACCACCAGGCAGGGTACCTCCCCCAAGTCATCAGCACCACTAAAATCAAAGGGAAATATGAGAGTGAATATTGTTGCTTTTGCCTTCCTGACATCCATGCTCCCCTTTTTCTGATAATACCAACCTGATTTGGCTTTGAGGAAACGCCCATTCCCCCACTCTCAGTCCTATGGTTCACAGGAGGCTGAGGCATCTCCCAGCTCCAGAGGGTGGAGCCATAAACCAAGTCCGGCCAATCAGCACGTTCTGCTCTACTGGCCACACTGATTGGCTGATGGATGGCCATCCCCTTGGCCAGAAGAATGGTACTCAACAACTAGCATTCTACAGGGACTACAGGATAGAGAAAGACTATCTTCTAGCTTGCTAAAGCTTTGAAAACATGGATTGGGCTTGCCTCCACAACCCCACTAGAAAAAAAAAAAAAAAAAAAACCTGGCTGAAAAGAGGCCAGGACACAACAGCACAGAGTGAGCAGAAGAGCAAGACAGATTCCCAACAATGCTCACTGACACCAGGCCTTCTCCTGCAATTGTCAATTATGGGAGCCAATTAAATTCTCTTATTTGCTTAGCCAGCTGGAGTTGGCTTTGGGTCATTTGCAACCATAAGGTACAATACAGGAACCCAAAATAGAAAGTGTTCTAAATGTAGCTCTCCAACTCCACAATGTATGTCAGGGAAAGCAAACCAATTAAACAGACACACACCAACAAACTCCCATAACTAATA
The DNA here is from genome assembly GCA_963574355.1 of Loris lydekkerianus. Lineage (NCBI taxonomy): Eukaryota > Metazoa > Chordata > Mammalia > Primates > Lorisidae > Loris > Loris lydekkerianus. The sequence continues at coordinate 14,623 of CAUYPK010033698.1, forward strand.
CTCAAAATCTGTAGGACCTCATGTATCCTATTCATCAGCCATGTTCTCTTTCTTCTAATACTGAAGTTGGAAGAATAAATCAGGACTCACAGACAAAAAGAACTCAAGACAGCCTCCAAGGTCTAAAACAAATCCAGCCTGAGATCTCACATAGACTTAATAAGTTCTTGTCTCTAGGTCCCTTGAGGCTATGGTTCAGGTCAGAGATGGACCAATTTATGAGTTTAGGTAAACAGCTAGATGGCTAACACAACAAGTCTTAAACCTGTAGAAGAATACTTGTGATCAATGATCACAAACCCCCCCCAAACAAACAAACAAACAAACAAAAAAATACCCCAGAAAGTTAGGAAGGAGGAAGAGTTGCTTTGGCCATTGAAAACAGGTCAACGTAAACTTGCTGGACCCAGGGCTTTCTGAATCCTCTTGGCTGAGCTTCTGCAGTTCCTAGGAACCCAAGAAGAACCACAGAGAATGTCCTAACTTCGTAATGGAGGAAATAAAATAACTGGAGTTTAGACTCTGGTGGGTGAGACAGACCTCAGATAAGCTAGAAAAAATTATACTCAAGATATGAGACCTTGATAAGAGCCAGGCACAGTATTATCCACTTTACGTACACTACATGTTAGCTCATTTAATCCTCAGAACAACGCTATGACATTATCCCACTCTACACATGAGAAAAGTACAGCACGGACAAGTTAGTAAATTGTCTATGGTCACACAGCTTAGACCCGAACCATGCCGTCTGGTCATAGAATCCATACCTACAACCACCACTATTCTATACCTCCGCTACACACATTCTACATACATGCATACTAATTACATACTAATCCCCATTGATACACATATACAAAATGCTACCAGTGGAACAAATGTTCTTTTTTTTTTTTGAGACAATGTCCCTCTGTTGCCCCAAATATACTGCAATGGAGTCATTATAGCTCACAGCAAACAATCTTATAGGCTCAAGCAATGCTCCAGCCTCAGCCTCCCAGAGTGCTAGGTTTATAGGTGTGCACCAATACACCCAGCCCTAGTTGACCAAAATACCACCTACCCCCCCACCATACTAACTGTAAAATTATTCTAAAAGACATAAAATATTCTAAGAATGACCATCTACTGAGCTCAGTATTAAAATGTAGTTCCTAAATATGCCTGTGTTATAGCTAAAGTTCTCTGCACAGTATTGATAAAAGGGAAGGAGAGGTGTCAAACTCATAAATCATCTTTGTTTTATTCTGATGTTGGTTCTTTAATAAATGACAACAGCTACAGAAGACAATATCCTTGTCATGTAATTCTTACAGTATATTCCCCATTACACAGGTACAGCCACTGAGACTCAGGATCAATGATTTATGTAAGGTTACAAAGTGAGCAGTGGGCAGAGTTAGTCAGCACGCAGAATTCATGGTCTGCTTTATCTCTAGCCTACTCCTTTCACATCTAAGGGTCAATTCTTCAGAATTCTCCTGAGTTCAGTTACTAATTATAACATGCCATTAATTCTCAAACACCTAAGGCCTACCACCAACTTCACGTCTACCAGGAGAGAAAACCAGCAAAAACACACCAACACATATTCATAAAATTCAGCACATTCTGTAAGGAAACTGACACAGGTTGAGGATAATAACATAATGGCAAGGTGTACAGAAACTTATTTAAATAGAATGAACAGGAAAAAAAATCCTTACAGTAAGTAACACTAAAGCTGGGACAGATCATGCAGAGTCCTGGCTATCTGCTTGCTCTTAGTCCTGGCTCCAGCCCAACCAGCACAAACTAGGGCCTTGCCTTCCTCTTCCTGGGTAGGGAAGGACCCAAGATCAATTCAGTTAGCCTTTCTTGGGACTGGTAACCATAGCAGCATGAACAACAACAAAAATAACTGCAAGAGAAGCTAACAGTTCATTCTGAAATAGTCAGAGGCTGTACTAGTCACTTTCCATGCATTCCCTCACCCAATCTTTACAAGAACCCAGTAAGAATCCTGCTGTTTTTATTCCCATTTTTAAAATGAAGAGACTGAGGCTCAAAGAAGTGAAACAACACACTCTTGGCCACAATAGAGCTAGGCAGTAGAGCCCAGGTCTGAACCCAGTTCTGGCTGGGACAGCTGATCCCTGGACCCTGCTGCTGCAGGGTCAGCAGTAGCCCTGAAAGCAGGACTGCTGCAGCGGGGCTGGAGTACGCTGCCAATACACCCATCTAGGACATCGGAATTTAGATGGTTGGCTCCCCTCAGCTGAAAGGAAGAGGGAAAGTGAAGAGGGCAGAAGGCAGAGGAAGGGAGACAACACCGTAGCTGCCTCATTTCTGTAGGTCAGCAGTTTTCAACCTGTGCATTAGGGAGGCTGAGAACCACTGCTCTAGGTTCATGGCATCACTGTCAAAAGGACCTCCCAGGTGGCTCTAGGGATCCTCCCCTACCTCCATCTGGGGGCTATGGGACTGGGACAAGTCTTTACTGAACTTAACCAAAGGTTTTAACCCTTCTTACCTTTAATATTATGTGTAAAACACAGGGTGCCTGAAATCTTGGTAATGAAAGATACTTTAAAACTTCAACTGAGGAACGTGGAGCCACAGGGGTTCACACTCCCCACCACCACCAAAACCAGGGATTCTCAATCTTAGACTAGTGACATTTTCAGCCAGAAAATTCCTCATAGCATAAGGTGCCCCATACATTGTAGGATGCTTAGCAGCATTTCTAAACGTTAGAATCCTCCTAGCACACCTCTACCCCACTCCAGTCCTGGCCTCCAAAAAATATCTGCAGACATTGTTAAATGTCCACTGGTAGGGAAGTCACCGCTGCTGGAGAAACAGTCATCTGGAAAAACACTGCCCAACAAGACGTAGCCACTAGCCACATGAGGCTACTGAGCATTTAAAATAAGGTTAGTGTAACTGAGGAATTGAATGTTTAATTTTATGTAATTTTAATTAATTTAAATAGCCATACATGCCTAGTGGCTGCTGTATCTTGGACTGTGCAATCTTAGAGGTGTCACAAAATTTCCATATTCATGAGAATCAGGTCCTTAGCAGATGGGTATTTGGTGTCCAGTTCTAGATTCTTTGTATTAATTAAAAATTGTATTTTCTTCACAATGGAAATAAATAAAATCTCTAATCTTTTTCTTTTTGATAGTCTCAACCTGTTGTCCCATGACATAATAGCTCACAGCAATCTCAAACTTTTGGGCTCAAGCAATCCTCTTGCCTACGTCTCCCAAATAACTGGGACTACAGATGCCTGCCACAATGCCAAACTCGTTTTCTGTTTTTTTTTTCTTCTAAATAAGGAGCTTGTATTGCTATTGCTCAGGCTGGTCTTGAACTACTGAGCTGAGGTGATCCACCCCCCTCAGCCCTCCTAGAATGCTAGAATTACAGGCATGAGCCACCATGCCTAGCCACTCTCTAATATTTAAAGTGTTTTCTTTTGGGGAGGGAGGGGGTTGAGGCAGAGTCTCACTTTCTTGACTGGTAGAGTGCCGTGGTATCATAGCTCACAGCAACCTCCAACTCTTGGGCTCAAGCGATCCTCTTGCCTCAGCCTCTCGAGTAGCTGGGACTACAGGTGCCCGCCACAAGGCCCAGCTAGTTTTAGAGACGAGGTCTTGCTCTTGCTCAGGCTGGTCTCTAACTCATGAGCTCAAGCAATCCACCCACCTCAGCCTCCCAGAGTGCTGAAATTATAGGCATGAGCGAGCCACCATGCTCCGCCCTTAAAGTCTTCTTTTTGATAATGACTTTTTCAAAATTTCATTTTATATTTTGAATCTTACCGAATTTTTATAACAATTATTTATTTTTATAAACAGTTTTGATCAGAATTGTAGATTTATATAATTGAGTCACTTCGGTGAAGGATTTATGCTTATAGATCAGAACAAAGTGCACTCTTTAAGAAGCTAGTTGCAAAATAATTTTTTTCCAATGTTGGAAAAATGTGCTTGCTACTCTCTTCGGGACACACTGAGTACAAATGGTGTCTTCTGAGACATCAGCGATCCTGCAGAAAGTGCTCTACTCTGGCAACCCAAATAACTCATGTCATTTGGAAACGAGAGTGACACTACGAAAAGGTTTCTTAAGCAGCAACATGCCTCTCTCTGTTCTGTTCCTCCTCTGAAAAATCCAAAATGCACACATTTAGGTGAAGCTTACTGCTGTAGCTCAAGGTGTGATGGATTTTTCAGCTTACAGAGGCAGATTAGTATTGATGCAACAAAGTGACTATAAAGCCAGCCACATGACGTTATAAATACATTGTAGCTGTCAGGACCTTTCTACTACAGTGGACAAACACAGACCCCTAGACCGTTTGGAAACAGGGGTGTTGGTCACACAGAGCCCCAAGTGCAGGGCCTGGAACACCCAGAACTATGATACTGAGCAGGAAGCTGAGCCATCTGCAAAGTATTTCTCCACTGATACACTGAGAGCTTGAGATGAGATAAAGCCTGATGAAGAAAGTCAACAAAGAATGTTCGAGTTACCCACCTGCTCTTGATATGAAACAATTTAGCTTTGGCAATGTCCTTATGAATAAGGATAAGACCAACATTTCTACCTATCTCCTTTGCTAGGGTCAATGTAGATTTCAGGGTGACCTCAGCTTGTTAATTACGAAGTGTCACTGCCTATGGTACATACACACCATCAGTGGCTACCCAACAATCAGTCCCAACTCTTTTTCTCTCTCATGTCTTACTTCTCAAGCTGGAAAAAAAGCATATACCCCTTTTCCAGTGTTCTCTGTTGTTAGGGACAGCAATCTAACTCAGTTCTGGCTCAAAGATACAAGGGGGAAAGGATTGGAAGGATTTTCCTCCTTGATAAGAGTAAAATAATGTAAAGGGATCTCTTCCTCTTTCTTACTACCCTGTCCTCTGCCCTACTTTGTGCTTTTAAATGCAATGATGTAGAAAGGTGATGCCCGGTGCCTTAGCAGCCGTCTTGTGGCAAAGAGCAGAAAGTTAAAAGGAATAAAGATATGCCAGACCAAGAATGAGATGTTATAGAGGACCACATCAATCTTGGCACTGCCTACATTCGAACTACTGGGCAAATAAAAATCCTTGTATGTTTTTAGCCTCTGTTACAAGGTTTTCTAGTAGTGAGGTGTACCAAGAACACATGCTAATTGATACAACTTAAACCACACAAATGACAAGAGAAAAATCACTTCCTCAAAGGAACTATGTTACTAAAAGTGTAATTAACCAGGTCTCTTGGTATTCAAGATGGTTCCCTGAGTATTTTTCGTTGAAGAAAACAATTCTCTGTCTTTAGAGTACCTCTTAAAAAAAAAACCAAATTCCTCCCACCCACCTATTTTACTAACTTGGTCTACTGACACTACTTCACCCAGTCTTCCAACAACCCCACCCGACAAGTACTATTATTATACCAATTTTTAAAGTGAAGAAATAGAAGCAGAGAGAAGTAAAACGAAATGTCCTGGGACAATAACTGTTATAAAAAACTTGGTCACACAGTAGGAAAACGGCTATACGTGGGGCTCCAATGGCAAACCATGGTCAATGCCAACTGAGTGATAAACATTTCTTGTTCTAACATATAACAACGGAGGCCTGGGACCAGAGCATAGCTCATACACAGTCACTGGAGCTGCGCCTTGGTATGCAGACGCCACACTGGGCACTGAAGAATGGATTCTTAGGCTTTGGATGCCCCCGAGAGGCAAGGGGACAGTAGCAGCTACACCAGTCAAAGTGTTGCCTCAGGGTTACCTGTCCCCATGCCCTGGCCCAGTGGGGCATGCCTGATACGTATGCAGAGTGGCCATAAATGTCCTGTGCAACCGAAAATAGTAACTACTTGCTACACCCCAGGCTTTTAACACCAAAGGAAAAATAATAAGGTTAAAACAAGCTTTAAAAGAAGTGATTGCAAGAAGCACAGGTCAGGAAGGCAGGCTTGTATCGTGGATATATGCAACAAATACATTGACATGAGGGGCTAGGCATGTAGCTTAGGGTGGTTAAAATACCCTCAGTCAAGGCTGGGCATGGTAGCTCATGCTTTAACCCTACTACTCTGAAGGCTGAGGCAGGTAGACTGCTTGAGCTCACAAGCAACAGTGAGACACTGTCTCCACTAAAATTTAAAACCTATGGCAAGAAGCTTGCTTAAGCCCAGGACTTTGAGGTTGCTGTAAGCTGTAACACAGTTATAGCTCTATAAGGGTGACACAGTGAGACTCTACCTCAAAAAAGAAAAAAAAAAAAAAAAAAAGAACCTTAAGCCAGCCTTAAGGCTGAGGTTGCTGTAAGCTGTAACAGTTATAGCTCTATCAAGGGTGACACAGTGAGACTCTACCTCAAAAAAGAAAAAAAAAAAAAAAAAAAAGAACCTTAAGCCAGCCTGGCTTTATAATGTTTGGCTGTGTGATCTTGGGTAACTAGCTTGACTTCTCTGAGTCTCAGATGTCCCTTCTGTAATACAGAAATAATAGAAATATCTAACTTTATTGAGTCATGGTAAGAATTAAATGAAATGATGTATGTCTAAGTTCTCACTTGTACAGTAAAGACTCAAGTTTTTAGCTATAATTATCATCATTTTCAGTTAATAATAATAAATAGTAACGTTACTGGAAAGTGCCTAATGAGGTTCTCAGCATACAGCAGGTATTCAGCGAAAGTTTATTCATTTTTTTCCCTTCTCTTTCCAAGATTTAACTCTGAAGTCCAAGTTTTAACTCTGAAGTGATACACCTACAGCAATTTTTTAAAATGTTAATAAGCTCATCCCACTACAGTAGGAACTGGCTTGGTATTATAGTAGATTAAAAAACACAGAAAGCTTCAGTGGACAAATGCTCATGTGATAAATATGCCAAATTAAAAAAAGGTAGAGAAAGTATGTACTCATTTAAAATACAGGGACATAAATATATGTGGCATTAATATTTATATATTTTTATATATTATAAATGAAAGGATACCCCTCCCATTGGCTAAATTTCTCTGGGTATCAAGAACAGAGATAATTTTAATGTAAAAAATATTTTTGTTTATAATTCAGACTTTTCTGCAAAAAATATATACTCCTCATATAATTTGGAGGAACAGGCAATACTTTGCAAAAGATAAACATAAGAAGAATGATCCAATCTCTACCCTCTGGAGTCAGTTTGCTAGGGGTGAATAATTAATGATTTGTCAACAACATAAATGTCAACAAACCTATAAGAAGTTTTAAAATTTCTAAACATTTAACTCCTCTAACCTCTGTGCCCTTAGTAAGTCACTCTTGTATTTTCCTCCTCCCTCACTTCTTATTCTCACCTTGAATACATTCATAGCTCTGGTTTCAACCCTATTTCTCTTAGTAAGAATGCCTCAGGCGACATCTTTAAGCCCCTCCATGGTGTGACTAAAATGTTCAGACAGGTGGAGCACACGAAAATAAGTAACACATTAAGAGTCATCACTACTGGGCTCCTCATTCGTGGAGGTTCTGTGGACTGGCATTTGCTAAAAATTCTTTCCTTTTTGGTTGGCCAGCCTCAAAGAGCCTTGTGAATACCAGGACGTATGATAAGCAATGACATATTTAACTGTTACATATTAATGTTCATGATAATGCAATCTTTCATTTGGGTGATTTAAAAGACCCTCTAGTCTGACTTACAGTTAGATATACACTGAATGCTTCATCAATCATAGCCATTTTTATTCTCAATCTTGTGCAAAAATACTAGAGAAGGTGAATTTCAGCTACACATAGAAGAGGGCTTTACCGTTAGCCCTGAAAATTTTCACTCTTCTGCTTTAGACATTGACTTCCAACAGTTTCTGCCTAAGCATTCCATTCAACAGCACCTTTCACTAAAGCAGATTTTATCTACAGGGCAAAAGTAAATCCACAGTCATATCTCTTCTATAGGGTCAAATCTGCCATATCTTATAGAGAGAAGACCATATTTCTCAGTTATAAACTAGATAAAATGCCCAGTATCGCAATATCTGCAATAGCCGGGAACAAGCAGCATCAGAAAGTCAGAGCAACTTGAACGCAGACTTTAAAGGGAGGATTTAGAACTATCTCACAGAGAGAGCCCATGAGCCTACTTGTGGCCAAGTGGCAAGTCAGTCTGCGGTCACATCTACCCCTAATAAATGCACTTGAAAGAAAACTACTCCCCCTTTTCATTCGTGTAAGGGCTTGTCATCGTTTCATGGCCAAAATCATCCCACAATTAACCTTGGACCTAGAGATCATGAAACAATCCAGCGTAGAGCCAACAATCAAAGCAGCCACTATCCAACAAGGTCTTATCCTACCTCAACTGTAATTATCTTCCAAATGAGCAACACCAGACTTTTTAAGGTCAATACACTATTATAGTTCCCCATATGCAACACAGAAGTAAATGCAACTAAAGACTCATAAAAATCTGTCTCCAAAACTGTTTTGCTTGGGATGGGGGAAAAGTTAAGCCTATTCTCCTAAATTAAATTTAACAAAAACCCAACATCTATGCATTCAATATTTATGTTTTAATTGTATGACCTTTCCTCACTTTTGTCCTCTTACATTCTTCCATCTTACAAATCTCTTTTTAGGCCAATAAATTTGTGTTTTTATTCCTACATCGTTTACTGGTTGAGCTCTTAAGGCAAAGAAACACTGAATTATTGAAATTCAGTGTGGAGATGCTTCCAGGGTAAAGGTTCTCTGTTTATTAGCAGAAGAAACACATTCAACTAATTTGACTTATAAGTCTGATAAGATCTCCCTGGAAAAAATTGATTCTATTATGATGAATAATCCTTTGAGGTGAAAAATGAGAAATATACATGTTGAGTTTTATTATATTTTAATTCTACCGGGTTTGAAACGAAATTTGAGTAAGTCATCTTTTAGATGTTGGAAAATGGCAAACTTCCCCGCAAACTACATGCAAGAAGTAATTAAAGTAAATGAACATGAAATTAAACAGCACCCCTATAAAGTAGGATATAAAGGTAAAGATTATTAGGGGGAAAAAAAGACTGTCTTCCTGCTCTGTCCATATTAATCTCATGAATTGTGCACTTACTCTATTCCTCTTTTACTATTTGATGATGGGTTTTTAGAGCATGGGTTTTATTAGGATGAGCTGGAGGAATGTCTTGAATAGCCAGCTGAGCTGCAGGTCTTGGTAGGTTATTATATCTTTCCCAATAACTTAAATACTAGATCGAGCCATGCGAGGAAAAGATAGGCTCATCAACCTTGCTGTGATGTAATGCCAGTGAAGATCCTGGTCAGAAAAGATGACAAAAGTTACAAAAGATAAGCCAGGAGTAGACGTTCATGCCTGTAATCCTAGCGCTCTGGGAGGATGAGGCAGGTAGACTGCTTGAACTCAGGAGTTTAAGATCCACCTGAGCAAGAATGACACTATTTTACTAAAAACTAGTAACTCGCAGGGTATCATGGCAGGTACCTGTATTCTCTGTACTCAGGAGGCTGAGGCAGAAGGACTGCTTGAGTCCAAGAGTCTGAGGTTGCCATGAGCTGACACCACAGGTGTCACCTGGTGTGTACCCTGGTGTGTACACACTTGGATGTGTACCCAGGTGATACAGTGAGACTCGGTCCCATTTAAAAAAAAAAAAAAAAAAAAAAAAAAAATGGTTCCCAGCTGCTCAGGAGGCTGAGGCAAGAGAATCGCCTAAGCCCAAAAGCTGGAGGTTGCTGTGAGCTGTGACGCCGCAGCACTCTACCATGGGCAATAAAGTGAGACAGTGTCTCTAAAACAAAACAAAATGAAACAAAATTAAAAAAAAAGAAAGGTAACTATTATTACTGTGCTTGCTAATATCCATGGAGCACCTATATCTATGTAGTGTGTTCTGGGGCACACACAAAAAAATTAAATAGGTTATTACCTTCAGGCAAGAATTTGTGGCTTTCAAATCTACAAAGGAGCCACTAAAATACAGAGCAGACTTGAACAAAGGTTATAATGAAATATAAACACACACTTGTGGGAGCCCAGACAAAGGAATGAGTCACCCAGGCTGCGTTAAATTGAAAGGGCTTCACAGACATCACATCTGAGCCAAGACTTGAAGGATGAGTAGGATGTTAATGGAGTGGGGGGATTGAAGAGGGAGGACTGGCATCTAAAACCCAAGGAAGCAATAACATGAGCTGTAAAAGTTCAAGGGTAGGGCAAACAAAGGATAGAACAAGGGGTCTGATGTAAGGTCCATGAACGCTCCTGCGTCTATCCCAAACTCCTAGAAGAGGGCCCATTCTCTAAGAGGCACCCTGACATTCTGAGGAGAGCCAGGCTGGAGGAACAGAAGACAACACGACTGGCAGGCGCCAGAGTATGGGGAGCACAGAGGACACGCTACAGAGCCCCGTCTTCAGGCTATAGTAACGAAGGCCTGGACATGAGGGCAGAAGGCAGGACAGAAACTTCAGAGGGTAGAAGAACAGGGCTCGGCAACTGGAAGGGAGTGGGAGGGAGATAGAGAAGAAGGGGGAGTTTTGATTAAGGTTTTAAACATGAAAATTTATTTTTTAAAAGCCCAAATAATTCTGTGCCCATATCTGCCACTGACAATACTCACCTAGTGAACTTCAACCTCAGAGAAATCGTTCCCACAACAACCCCTTCTAGAAACCAGGTGAGCTGGGTGACTTGGCGTTCATGGCCTTCCAACAGAAACTGGAGCAGCCCAGGCGTAAAGCACAGATAGATACACTACTGTGTGACCTTGCAAAGGCTGATGCCCCTCTCTGGGCCTCAGTTTCATTACCTATAAAGTGATCTCAACAGCAACATGTCTATGTAAAGTGATTATGAGGAATAAAAGGCAAGATGGATGTAAGGGATTCAGAAGGGCTCACGGAATCGGCACATACAAAGTGCCCAATAAATGTTCCTTTACCAAGGATGGTAAAGAATGAGTCCCAATGTCCCCAAGGACTAAGTTCCCAATTCTATGATCCTTGTGTTGGAAGAAAACTAAACTCCATGACATCTAGTAAAGGGAGTTGAACCCAATCTACTGTCAATTGTCTACAGATGAACGAGATGGTTTCTGGATGAATAATGCCAACATGGGGAAAAAGGGATGAACAATGATAATTGAGATGGTTTTGTGATAAAAATAAAAGTGCAGGCACATAAGTGAAATATCCATGTAAGAAAAGGCACCTATCAACTATAAATTAATCAGCAGGCACCTCGAGAATGCATAGGAAGTAAACTCGACCAGCTAGTTACGTTCAAAGCCCCTGAAGACAAGGGAGCCCAAATTACCCACACAGGAAGCAGTGGCTTTGGGTGGGGGTTCTGCTGGAGGCTCGGGGTAGGGAGGTGGAGGAAGAGGTGAGGAAGGGATGTGGGGAATTAATCAGGAACATTTTCAGATATTTAGGGAAAGGGGGAAGATATGGAGAAACACAATAGGCAGGCTAACTTCTATGCTTTTGGACACATTTTACCTAAGAATTTACATGAAGGTACATTTTTGTCAACTGTTCCATATGTTTGTGGGCTGTACTCTAGGAAAAAGTCTATTCAACATTCACATTTTCGTAAATGCTGTATGCAATGATAGGCAATTTAGTTATTTCTGTATCATATAGGAACCACCTCCTTTAACCCAGAATGTAGGGGGGGGGGTGTAAGAAATGCAGAAAGGAAAACTGAACAGTAAGGGTACAAATGCACAGTAAAAACCATTAAAATATGGCATGCCGTTTGGCCACCTTAGACTTGCACGCGTGATCATGAATCTGAACAAAAATTTCCAGAACCAAACTTCACAATTCAGTTTACTCCTTTTATGTTTATGTAGAAAATCAAACAATATGTTTTATGGAGAAAGCTAACACTGAGGAGCTCTCAGGGTCACGTGAAATTTCAGATGAAACCAGGCGTGGTGGTTCACATCTGAAATTCCAGTCCTTTGAGAGACCGAGGTGGGAAGATCACTTGAGATCAGTCTAGGCAATGTAGCAAGACCCTGACTCTACAAAAAGGTAAAATTAGCTGGGCGTGGTGGTCTAGAGTCCCAGGTACTCATGAGGCTGAGGCAGGAGGATGGCTGGAGCCCAGGAGTTTGAAGCTGCAGAGAGCTACGGTGGTGACAACACTGCCCCTCACAGGGCAGAAATGCACTGCAGACAATGTGGGAGGACGGGAGAACCGAGGAAGCCTCACGCAGGTGTGGCGTGGTTGCCCTTCTCATGTGCCGTGAACAAGCCAGAGGCAGGAATGAACCTTTAAGTGGATCCAGTGCAGCCAGCTTTTCACCTTTCTAGTTATTAAGGAACAGAGGTGGTCTAAATTAAAGTTTAGGTCTCCCAACTCACAGTCTCGTGTGCTCCACCACACACCATCTTCCCCATCTTCCCTTCTCCATCAAGTGCAAATTGATAATAAAGTTTGGAATTTGTTAAACCATTAGCTGCATTTCCTCCTTTTGGGTGTCCTATAAAGCCAAGCAGGAGTCCCCTGGGCACATTAAGGGAAAACAGAAAGAGCTCCCATAATAGAGTTCAAGATAAGAATGTAGAGTATTATACAACCTATCATTTATACCTTTTAAAGTAATACAGGCCTCTCACAAAGCTGCTGGATATTCTAAGTAATTATCTTTGAATAAGTTTTAGACTATATTCTGTATTTAATATATCTATATAAATAATGCCACTTTTAGTAAATTATCACTAAGTTCTTGACACAATACAAAACATATTAATAAAAAAAAGTCTTAGGTTTTGTTTTGTTCTGTTTTTTACTTTAGTTTCCAATTCTACAATCTGGAACTAAGACCAATTCTTATACTGCTCCCATATATTTAAATAAGAAAACATAAGGAAAAAAGACTGTTGTTTCTGAGAGAGTTTGGCCAAAGTATCATAGCAGAATCTATATTTGCTAAGATCTGGTGTAATGCTGTAATTGACTAGATGATTTTTTTTTTCCTTTCTGAGTTATCAATATCTACCTATCACCATAAAAACAAACACAGAACATCAAGACAGGTTAGCAAGCTCTGTCAACCTAGGCCGTGTTCCTGAGAAGTGGCCTGGGACAAGTGTGAAAATATTCACGGATTTAAAAATGGCTGTGTCTTTTGGCGGCCTGATCTCCCAAGCCAGGCAAGACATACCAGTGTTACCCAAGGGGACCTAGGCAGAAAGATCTTTCATTATAAATTACCTTATTTGAATCACTGCAGATTCAAAAGAAAAATCAACTTTAGAATATTCAAGGTTTTACAATAATGAGTTACACAAGTTATCTGGAAATACCCTTTTAACTGTCCTTCACACAGGCCCTGATTACTACATACCATTTATTAATTCACTCATCCGTTTGTTCACTCAACAAATATTTGTCAAGTCCCTACTATATGCCAGACCCTGAATGTTAAGAATATAACAAAGATATTATATTAACCTGCACCGTGATAATCAAAACTAGGACCACCACCCCTTGGGGACAGGATAGCAGGTCTTAGTATATGCCTAATGCTTCCAGAAATAAATAAGCAATATAATTTTTATACTCATGGTTTACTTCCAACATCAAATTTATGTAGAAAAGAAAGAGGCTGCCCTTTAAGGAAAAAAAAAGCCAGTGGATCAAAAGCATCATTAATCACTGTCTATTTTAAATTAAAAGGTTTGCATAAAGGTGGGCACAGAACCAACGTGGGAAACAAATCACTCCCCTGGCTGAGTGAGGGTCAGACTCTAAATGGGAGCATCCTCGGTATTTACCCAGCTCATCTCCTGCGTAATGGATTTGGAGAAGAGATTTCCGCTGGGACTCTGCTAATTTGAGGCTTGACTTTTTTGCTTTTTAAAAATGACTGTTGGGTGGTTACTCCAGTATTGTGACTAGTTTCAGAAATAAACCTTCCAAGTGTTCTCTCAATGAGGTCCTCACTTGTGTGGTTTGACCCATTAGATCTTGAGCCTCTGCGAAAGCGCTGCATCAATACGTAACAGGACGCATGTCCTGGGTGGCCTCAGGACTCCAGTCCCCACATGGCTAGCCCTTGGAAAGCAAACGTGAAACCTGCCAAATGTACCCAGGAAGGAACTTCTCACAAGTGGCTTAAAGAGTGTCCCCAAAAGCGACTCCTTGAAAATCAGGACTATCTCAGCAAGCAGTGCCCACAATTAGTGTTTTCCAGCCTCTGCCTTCAGAGCGCCTCCGCCTTTAGCCACCCGAGGTTAACTAGGTCAGAGGGAAAGGAGAGAAACCACAGAGGGAACACAGCCGTTGGCGGACTCACACTTGCCATCCTGTGACACACCTACCCAAAGGGATTAAATATGTAAAAAAAAAATTAAAACAAAAACACCGAATCTGTGCAAAAACCATGAAAGCTGAGAATATCAACTGCTGCTGGGAGAGTATAAAAACGGTGAGGATTTGGGAAAACTGGGTTTTCATTGTTCTGTTGTTTATCTCAAAGTCTGCTGTGTACTCAGGCTAGAGCCTGTTTGTAGAAGTTCATAATCTTTTGGGATGCCTAGGCCTATAAGGCCTCCCATCCTCTCACATACTTTATATTAGTCCTTCACCTTATATTCATTTCTCTTCCATGTTCCTTTTCATATATTTCTATGTTAGAAAGAGCAAGTGGAGATTAAAAACATAAGCTGCACATTCACAACAAGAATAATATTGACTTGACATGAGAATAATAATGACTTGTGCAACGACTAGGTGTTCACCTGTGCTGGTACAGCCTTAAACATCTCCCACACCTGCCTGAACTTACCCCTCTCAACTCCAAAGTATAGTCGTTCTACATGTTAAAGTTGAGAAAACTGAGGCCAAGGTCACAGAGACAGAGACTGGAGGAGCTGAAATTTAAACCTGCCAAACAAGCCCCTATCCGGTACTTTTCTCATCCTTAATACACAGTACAACGGACCAGAAGCTTGAGTAGCTGTAGACGGGGTATGTGGTTCAAGTCCACAGCAGAGCAAACTGTACTAGTTCCTTACCTAATCTCTATCCGCCCTCCTTCCTCACTACCAGAAGCTCAATTTTGTTTAGGCAGAAACTTGCTCAATTAAAATATTCGCAGTTTCTGGCACTCTTGTAACAAAGTCTCTTGGCTGATGAAATACAGACAGACAACTATGGGAAGAGGATTCCTTCCAAAGCACAAAGGCAAATCTAGTATAATATACCGTATATACTAGAGTATAAGCCGAGTTTTTTCCGGCACAAAATTTGTGCCAAAAAACCCGAACTCAGCACAAATTTTGTGTCGAAAAAAACTCGGCTTATACTCGAGTATATATGGTATTTCATTTTACAAAGAAGCAAAATCTGCAGAGAAGGAATCTCTCTTGTCCTTTCCTCTTTAACCTCCTCCCTGCCAAGAAGCACATCTTTGATGTTCAGAGGTACAGGAGCTACCATGTGACCCCTGGAACACAAGCCATGTGCTAACCATGGTAGATAAAAAGGCAAGCAGCAGCTCTGTCTTCAGGGACTCCCGTGACTAGCCCTTGAGGGCCTCTACTTTTGGACTTCTTATTTTGTTAGACAGAATACCATCCCACTGCCATATGATTAAACCAAAGGACTACACATTCTGGCCCAGGGGCCAAACCTGGAGCCCATTTTCATAGTAAAGTTTTATTGGAACATAGCCATCTGCATTCATTCAAGTATTATCCACGGTTGCCTTCACGTCACAACACAGAGTCATGTAGTTACAACAGAGTCTGCAGCATAGCCTACAAAGCCTGAAATATTTATTGTCAGTGAGAGAAGGGGAAGGGGAATGGGGAGGGGGAGGGGGAGGGGGAGGGGGAGGAGGAGGGGAAGGGCAAGGGAAGGGAGAAAGAAAAATTCCTAGCCCCTGTACTAAGACACAATAATCAGGTTTCTGTTCAATGTACCCAATTCATTCCTAATTGAAACACAGCCTGTCGTAGAAATTTCCCAGTAAAGAATAAAACTGTTTTATCTTCCTTCTCATTCAATCTTTAATAACTGTATATATCAAGTCTTGCTATGTGCCAATCCTTGGTGATGTGCTAGAAGGTCAGAAGTGAAAACTGTTCCTGAATCTTGAGGAACAAGCAAACTTTATAGTCATAACCTAAAAGAACACCTTCAGAATAACCACTCATAATTTTAAGTACAAAGGGAAAAGGTAGGCTGTTTGCAAACATATAGCTCTACCCTATTGCTTTTAAATTCAATATTCCATTTAATTCTCATTGCGGCCTTTTGAAAATGGGTACAATTTCTCCTATTTAACAGATAAGCACAGAGCTGCTCACAGAGGTCAAGTAGCTTGCACAGATTACACAGCGAGAGCCCAGTCTGTGAGCGTTAGAGAAATCATCTCTGAAAAAGTGATCATTACCTATTTCTACATGTATCTGCTCCACCTACCCAAGTTCTAGCCATACTACTCCTTGGTGGAGATTCAGTCACTTTTCAAAGCTCCACTGCTAAACTATTGAATAATAACCAGGTCTGACACACTCAAAGGAAATCCTGACCCTAAGAAGGTATTTGTCTGGAAGATTCTCATTTGGTAAATTTAGCACTTCCATATGACCATCATTTATAAGTCCAGAGAGTTCTTTTTGGTGGAGGAGAACATTTGAGCATCTATGCCCAAAATAAAGAATGTAATCCTCAACATACTTTCTGTTTTGGTGCCTCCAATATCAAGCCCCCTATCACCTCATCATGGAGACCAAACACCCTGCAGGCTTCCCCAAAACGACTTCTAGATAGGCTTGCCATGTACAGGGATCTGAATGGAGTCTCTAATTGCTTTGCACCTGTCCCTCACTCCTCTTTGGCTGGTTTATTGAACGCTGCATTAGAAGGGCAGGGAGGCTCCCAGTATCTTCGTCATCAGTCTTACTCTCTGAATTTCCAAGCACAAAACTGGCCATTCAATAGTTATCATCCTGGGCTGAGCATGGTGGCTCATGCATGTAGTCCCAGCACTCCATCTGAGGTGGCTGTGAGCTCGGCTAGGCGATGGCACTCTAGCATGGGTGACATAGTAAAACTCTGCCTCAAAAACAAACAAACTAAAAAAGTTATTACCCTGTAGTTCACTTAAAGGTAAAGAATTATCCATTAGATAATAGTCTTTTATTAAGTACTCCAAACAATAAGAACATTAATTGTTTCATTCATTCAGATAGGGTCTGGTTAGATCGCTTGGCTAGAGGGCAGAGGCATCAGCACAGCTCAATGCAACCTCAAACTTTTGGGCTTAGGCAAGCAGTTCTTAATCTATGGATCACGACCAATGAAAATATATCCTGCATATCGATATTTACATTACAATTCATAACAGTAGCAAACTTACAGTTATTAGGTAGCAATGAAAATAATTTTAGGGTTGGGGGTCACCACAACATGAGCAACTGTATTTAAGGGTTGTGGCATTAGGAAGGTTGAGAACCACTGGCTTACACAATCCTCCTGCCTCAGCTTCCCCAGCACCTGAGACTACAGGTGTGTCCTACCAGACGCAGTTAATTTTTTTGTGTTTTTTTTGTTTGTTTGTTTGTTTTGTTTTGCAGAGATGGGAGTTTCCTTCTTACATGGGATGGTCTCGAACTCCTGAGCTCAAGCAATCTTCTTACTTCAGCCTATCAGAGTACCAAGATTATAAGTGTGAGCCACCACACCCAGCCATATTTTTTATTTATTTACTTTTTCTGAGATAGTCTCACTCTGTTCCCCAGGTAGAGTACCAGGGCATCAGCCTAGCAACCTCAAACTCCTGGGTTCAAGTGATCCTTCTGCCTCAGCCTCCTGAGTAGGTGGAACTAAAGGTGCCCACCACAACCTCTGGCTAATTATTATATTTTTTAGTAGAGATAGAGTCTTGTTCTTGCTTAGGCTGGTCTTGAACTCCTGAGCTTGAGCAATCCTCTTTCCCCAGCCCTCCAGAGTGCTGGGATTATAGGCATAAACCACCACACCCAGGCCCTGTATTTATTTTTATTTTGAAAAGACAGGACCTTACTCAGTTGCCCAGGCTAGGGTGCACTGACATGTTCAAGGCTCACTGTAACCTCCATCTCCTAGGTTCCAGCAACTTTCCCACCTAAGCCTCCCAGGAAGCTGGGACTACAGGCATGTGCCACTATACCTGGCTAATTTTTAATTTCTTTTCTTTTCTTTTTAGAGACAGAGTCTCACTCCGGTGCCCAGGCTAGTCTCAAACTCCTGGCCTCAAGTGATCCTCTTGCCTCAGCCTCCCAAAGCACTGGGATTCCAGGGTGAGCCACCACGCCCAGCCCCTAACATTTATGGAATGTTTACTATGTACCAGGTTCTACCTACTGCTTTTATATTCAGTATTGCATTTAATTCTCACAGCAACATTTTGAAAATGGGTACAATTCCCCCTATCATACAAATAAGGAAGAAGATGCTCAGAGAGGCCAAGTAGCTTGCATAGACCACACTGAGAGAAAGCTGGTGGGCTGGGGTGCTGACCCAGTTCATCCGGTTCCAGTGTCCACTCTTACACTTTCAGAAATTCCTGTCCTAAGCTTCAGAACAAGTCAAACTCTGCTCTGTGAGATAATTGCCACAATTCTAGGAATCTGCAGGTGATTGGGGGAAGGAACCAGAAAAAGAGAAAACAAAAAATTCTCCATTCTTTTGTTTGAAGAAATTTCTGAACTGCTTTTTTTGGTCTAAGGACAGCAGCAACTTTGACCAAAAGCAACGTGTACCTGGCAGATTTACTGAGCACTCTCTTAGCCTTGTTGCAAGCCCCTGCCACGATTGACCTGATGAGAAATCAGTCAGGAGACAAAGCATAGGATGTAAGAAAATAGAGGACCCAAATCTGAAAAAAAAAAAAAGAATGGCTCTGAGTCCAGAAATCCTCTGGTCGCAAGCCCTGAGGCAAATCCATTATCAGATCAGGAAACTCACTACCAGCACTCACTCACCTACTAGGCTCCTGCTAAGGCCCCAGAGCTAACTAGACATTTTCCATTTTCTTCTCTGAGGAAACAGCCAGATGTGAGACAAAGACACAGGGCAATTAGCTGACTTCCCAAATTCTCTCTCTCTCTCTCTCTCTCTCTCTCACACACACACACACACACACACACACACACACACGCGCGCGCGCGCACAGAGAGAGAGAGAGAGAGAGAACAGAAACATGGACCTCTGCAGCAGCAGCAGCAGCACTGACCCGGGCTTCCAGGGCTACTCACTGCCCCAGTAACCCGTGAGCCTATTAACCTACAATGAAGATTTACAGCAACAGGCATGAGCACATCACAAGCTGGACTGGCTCCCAAAGAACTGATAGAATATAAAGGAAACTGAGAACACAGTGCCAACCACGTGAAGAGAAACCTCATCGGAATCACACAGGAGGAAGGGAGCAAAATGCCAAGGTCACATTTTGGGCAACTGAAAGGTGGGAGCTCCTTCTACACCCAGGGAAACAAGGGAGGGCACCGGATGTTGAGAGCGAGCTCCCAAAGTGCAAAAGGTTGCAGAGGCCTAATGACCTGGATATCATCTCCACTGACTAGGGGGCACAGGGTGCAGGGATAGTGTCTGGTTCTGAAACCTACTAAATGGTAGGCACAAGTTTTACAACTGGGAAGAAGTTGTCAGGACCGTAAGGACAGACGCAGGGTCCAAACAGCAAACAAGGAAAGAAGGAAGATGCAGCATAGAAGGTCAGAAAGTCGCCCAGTCCACGACTCACAGCCACAGAGGATTACAGTTTTGAACTTCTAATGCTCTCTCCAAATCAGATTTAACCTCCACAGATGGAGTTCTCAATGGCAGAACTGAATTTAATCCTTCCTCAAAGAACTTTAACCCACAGAGCCTTTACTGGACCATCGCACCTAACTATGGCAGAAGTAGTATCTTGTATAAATCTTGTGGGTCAATCATCACACTACATTCTCTGTCATGTACACAAGTGTACGAAGACATTAAATTTAAGTTAAACACTGAGAAAGCTGAGCTTTGTTAATGTGTTCTGCCTGCCCATTATGTACTACTATCATGAGCCTGAGGCAATGGAAGTAAGTGCTTCCTGGGGCAGAAAAAGAGATTCAATATCAGAAAAAGTATCGAGAAGATCCAGATGGAAGAGAACCCCAAAGCAAAACTATGGGGAAAGGACTCGATGGTCAGATGCTCTTGAAGCGTCACAGGAGAGCCGTGCCCAGGAGTGCTGTGAGAGGACTGAGCGCAGAAATGCTCAGCAGGCGGAAATGGCACACGGGCGGAAACCACTCCGCTGGTGTTGCTGCCCAAGGAAACAGCCACCACTGTGTAAAGGACCATCAGGTCACGGAGCTGAAAGCAGGAAAAGATAAGACAGTTCGCAAAAGACACAATAAGGGGTGTAATTATGCAAAATTACATTAAGACAGAAGAGGATGAGCCAGGCAAAGATTACCACTTCTGGTAGAGAGGGCTAACAGATTTCTTATAAATGTCCATGTTTTAATGTTTTTTTGAAGGTATTTTGGCTTCTAAATTTCCATCAGCTAGATTGAGGAGGCAGAGAATAATTCTAAAAATCGGATACAGTCAATTATCACAAGGACTAAGACTAATAAGCATTGTAAGGTGACTGAGAGACAGATGCTACCGCAGAGATTCCCAGGGGACAGGGAAGGCCCAGAAGACCAGGGATGACAGAGACGGGGCTACGCACGCCTAACCCAGAACTCTTCACAGAATGATGAGCTGAGCAATGAAAGCTGACCTTCCTCCCTTCCAGGCCTGAGGTGATACTGAGAAGAAAACAATCTTTTTACCATCACTTCAAGTAAGACAAGTTACTAGGCAACAACCAACATGGTTTTCTGGAGACACATCAAGCCGGCCCCTCTGACCAAGTGACAAGTCAGGTAGATAAAGAGGAAATGAGAGATGTAATCTTACAGGCTTCTGTTACTCTCCAGTGTCTGTCCCTGGTGACATTCTCATCAGCAAGCCAGGAGGATGTGAGGAGGCACACCGCACCCAACGGGCCATTATCACGGTGCACTGGGGGTGTCTAACGAGTGATGTTCCACAGGTGCCCACCTTTCCGCCAGCATTATTTAATATCTCCATCAATGAGAGCCAAGAGAACAACTTCCTGTGTCCAGAGCCAGCCTGGAATCAAATTCTAGGGTCTCCCTATCACCATCCTATATCATCAATTCTCTCATTATCCAACATGTAGCTCCATGGCTGATCTCTGCACAATAAAAACAATCTGGGAAGATACCTGAATGCAGAGGGACAGAAAGTTGCTCTGCAGCAACAGAATCCCCTCCTAGGCTGACAATTTCTCAGAGCGGTGTTTTGCTTTTCATTTAATGGCACAGGACGACACACAGAAAATCTCACAGATGACACAAGACAGTCCCAGGAAGCCTGAAACTCAGTCACCTCCAAGGTCTGCAACTGCAAAGTCTATCTCCAAAAGATGAGCTTTTAGAGAACTATTTCTGAATGTCATCTCGCAGACTGTAGTTTCAGAAGAAACAGGCGGTTCTGACCCAAAACAGCCAGGAAACAAACAAATTATTCCTCAAAGGCCCTTGGGAAGTAGTGGCAGGATCACTTAACTAGACAGGAAAAAAGGTACTGTAAAACTAAACTCAATGTGTGTTCATCTAGACCCAAATTAATAAATTATTTTGTTATCAAAATATTAGGTTCAAGAACGCAGTCATACTGTTCCATCCTGAGGAACCCAGTTGATTTCATTTTATTACCAGACTCCCCCCTCTTCTGAGTAAGTCCCTCACTATAAACATTTACGAATTTCATCTCAGCATTAGTACTAAACAATATTCATTAAGAATCCCGCCAAAGTGCAACATGTAAGTAAATCAAAGCTTTGATGCTCTATTTTGCAAATTTCATGGGCCACTAGGGATAATTAAAAGGGCAATTATATAAAGTTGGTGCAGTTTTGAGAAACAAATGACATTTTCTGCTTTAAAGCACTTGATAATTTGATATTTTGCTATTAGGGCCATCATGTGTACTTTTATAGACAGGCAGCCAAATAAACAATAAATGTTCCTTAACAGCCTCTAATGATTGTTTTTGCCCACTGATATCACTTACCATTCTAGTCCGTAAATCACATGCTAGGAGATTAAGGTAAAGATAATGAAAAAGTATTAGAAACCATTAAGCTGGAGGAGCAAATAAAATAAGGTTTAAAAGCTTAGATGTCTTCTAAACTTTTTGCCAAGCACCTAGCTAGCAAAGCCTGAGCTTCCGAGGGCTGGAGTGAGTTGGTTTGTCGCTGTGTTTAACCACTGCTCTGAAGCCAGCAAAGTACATTACAGCTCATGAAAAATACAGCGAAGAAACTGCTCGTGGCAGAAGCATTTAACTTCCTTGTTAGCAGCCTCCCCAAGTGGCACTTTTTCACCAGCAAGTTGTTTATTATGTTCGGTGCCAGGCAAAACTGATTAAATGGGGCTCTTAAGAATCAAAGCGTTATAAATTCATGGAAATACAGCAAGCAATAAATTCCATGGAATTAAAAGCTTACTAGTGCTATTAGCATTTCAGGGTGTTTGAATTGTTAATACTGATGTGCAAAAATGATGTGCCTCTACGACAAGGCAGACCAAGGCAACATATGTGAGCAGCTCTAAAAGAAATGCTATCGAAGTATCCCTGGGACTTGGTAGTTGTTAGAGCCACAGGAACAAGAGACAGGAGTAATTACCTCCAAATTTCTCACTTGCTCTAAAAAGTCAATCCCACCACAGAAGAGAAAAGGTGCCAAATAAAGATTTACACATGGGAAGAAAACAAGCGTAAAAATATTATGCAAAGGATTTATACTTTGAATGAATGGAAATTTCGTCTTAACAACTAAGAGGGATGAGAGTTTTATCCCATAGCCTGGTCTTAGCAGGGATGGGGCCCAACGTGTTGTAACTAGTGGGTCTTGGTTTTCATATAGTACAGATAAACCCAGATCAGACTCCCTGAAAATTATCAAGTCGGGGTGCAAACAAGGTGAGGATAAATTTCCCTGATTTGTGGCGTTTCATCTTCGATTCTTTCTGGGGTTCTAATGTTATTCTAATGTGACAAGGGAGAAAATCAGTTATTATGCCATTAGGCAAGTGATACAGTCACCCTCCCAAGTGCAAGCTGTGGAGTAGTAATGATGCTACTGCATCCATTTATTTAAACAATACTTTCCAACAGAAATGTATCTGGTGATCTTTGCTAGACAAATATAAATGAAGGGGAGAGACAAAGAAAAAAAGTTAACAAGTGCTTCTTAAAAGACTTGGTTTTGTTGGGGGAAAAAATGTGTGAAGATAAGTTTACATATTTTGTAAAAAAAAAAGAATTACTGCCCACAAATTCAGTGTGATCACATGAAAACATAATTTAAGAGACGAAGCACTTGAAATCTAGAATTACCAAAATTCAGGGGGGGAAAATAATCCAAAGTTGTCCATCGAGAACGATATCCAAAACCTCCACTCATCTATTCCGGAGTTGGCCCCCAAAGCAGTATTTTTTTTAACATTGTCAAGAAAACTTAATTCTTTTGATAAAAGAACCATATACGTAATAGAATCTACTGACGGGTCACTGACACTCAGGATTATCTCTGGGGCTATGTTCCACGTGTGGATATGACATTTGCACTCACTGAAGCTGTCTGCTGCTTTCCTACAGAGAGACAGAGCCTGCTCACGGACCAAAAAATAGAGAGGTGAGAAAGAAAAACCTCACCCTGAGGAACTCATATCCACTAATGTGCTTTCTCTGGGCTGAAGGTCAAAGGCAAGCATTGTAGGAGCAACATTTTTACAGGGTGTCTGACTTGTTACAAGTGATGTTTGAAATGTTTCTGCCTCCAAGACAAGACCTACTGTGTGTAAAATATTGGCAAGGAGACAAATATATATAAGACATTGTTCTTGTACTCAAGCGTGAGAGGTCACTGGGGAAATAATCAATTATAAAGCACCTATTATATATTCTAAATCAGCAATCAAAAAGATGCTTAAAAGACAGTTCTCTACCCATTGGGATTTTAGAGTGATTGTAAGATAAGGCATATTTCACATATACACCCCCCAAAAAACCCCACTGAACAAGACAGTATTGTATCTATCAACATTCTATACAAATAGAATAGTAAGGGGTATTGTTATGTGTGTGCGTGTGTG
Organism: Loris lydekkerianus; assembly: GCA_963574355.1. Classification (NCBI taxonomy): domain Eukaryota; kingdom Metazoa; phylum Chordata; class Mammalia; order Primates; family Lorisidae; genus Loris; species Loris lydekkerianus. The sequence continues at coordinate 38,866 of CAUYPK010033698.1, forward strand.
CAACTGAATCCCTAATTATGAAAAAATGGAAAGTAAAACTTTGGGAAATAGATTGCTAAGTTGAGGCTAGGTGCAGTGGCTCATGCCTGTAATCCTAGCACTCTGAGAGTCCGAGGTGGGTGGACTGCTTGAGCTTGGGAGTTCAAGACCAATCTGAGCAAGAGTGACACCCCTGTCTCTACTAAATATAGAAAAATTTGCTAAGCATTATGTTTGGCACCTGTAGTCCAGGTTACTCGGGAGGCTGAGGCAAAAGGATTGCTCAAGCCCAAGAGTTGGAGGTTGTTGTGAGCTATGATGATGTCATAGCACTCCAGCCTGGGTGACAGAATGAGAGTTTGTCTCAAAAATAAAATAAAATAAAACAAAATATCAATCAATCACTAGGGAAAATTTATTTAACAATGAAAATGAGAAAAAAGATGTATAATTTTCTCTTGGCAGTGCCCTCTGCATCATGGGTGGCTCTATAGGACCATAGCCACCAGCATGAGCAAAACCAATTTGGCTCATGACCGTATGACCCTCCGTAGGTCTTGCAATATCTACGGAACAGGAAGGAGAAGTAGCAGAAGATGGCTCCAGTAACAACAGACAACCCTGGATGGAGTTTCTGTGCCCGTGTCCCACATCTCCCTCCACCCCCAACTCCAGTCTTCTCATGAAGGCCTCTAAGTCCCTTGCTTTCTTGAAAATCAGAAATTCATTTCTCAGTCCTCTGTTCTCACTGACTGGCAACCTTGAATGTCAATAAGCTACAGTCGAGTGTTTTGCCAAAGAGTAGAACTAAGTTTATATTGCCAGCTTTGGTGACTAACTGGGATGAAGGGCTATCCTTTGGGAAAGGGTCACTTGACTTTGGCTTATTTTTTATTGGCATTAGGAATCAATGGAGCTCACAAAAGTCTGCTGATAACTTTTCACATATAACATAATTTCCAGAGCCGTGACTAGGGAAAAGCTCTGTCTCAAGTAGGGAAAAGCTCAGATCCTTATTTCAGGATTTGGAGTGTATGGCAGCCATGGGCTTCCATGCTAGGGTATATGCATCACCTGGACAAGGGAAACTGCTAAGTGGATCTCCTCAGCAAAGCCTCCTTGCATCTCAGTGCCAGTGAGAGGCCTGCTGCCCTGTCCTCCCTGTTGTACGGTGAGAGAGTTGGTAAGCTGCACAGCCTCTGGTCTTGTGTGTGCCCTGAGGCCCACCTACGAAGACCAAGATCCAGGTTTATGTGGGGAACAAGAGAGAGGTCCCTGAGGTCCTAGAACGGGCTGGGTGTTTCAAGTCACTTGCAACGAGGTGCTAGAAAGAGACAAGTCGGACTAACAAGCAAACCATAACCTGCTTTCCACTCGCCACTGTTCTTTATACATGCCGGTCCACTGACACTAACCTGGCTCTAACAGAATCTGAATCAACCTCAGATGCATGCCCAGGCCCTCACCCTTCCTCCTTGCCACCACAGCCATAAATCAAGTGGTTTTCTTCTCTCCTCTAATCCCCCTGCCTTGGCAGGTTCAAGACTCCTGTGGGTGTTTCCACACTGTGCCCATCCCCTCCACCTTCTTTGAATGCAGCCCTAGGCTGCTTCAATTATTTCACTACCTGGGAACAAAGTTTCTGAAGACAAAGTCTGTCCTTGGAACTCAACACCTTTGCTAATGGGGGATGGGATGTTTAATAATAGGACACTAATTGTGCAGCTCAGACAATGAGCAAAAAAAGGAATTGGGGAAGGAAAAGAAGTAAATAAGGATACAAAGTAATAAAAGACTACATGCATTCATGCAAGACAAAGGAATCAAATGCTCTGCTCTGCTCTCTGACTGATTCCCTTGAAACGTCCTGGTCATGGGTGGTGGCCACAAACCAGAAGAGGACAAATCAAGGGCCACTTTGAGATCCGATAGACAGAATTTGATGATAATTAAAATCGTCTATTCATATTCTTCTCGTGGAAAGCTCCGCCCACCTCCTCTAACCTCTGTACTGAAGCCGTCCTACTCCTTTCAGAAGTTATCAAGGTCAACCTCCCTCAAAAGTCTTCTGCTAACTGTGAACTCAGGCTCCCAATAGGATCTGTGCTTTCTCTACCATGCTGTGAATTCCCTGGGAGGTGCAGAAATACAGTAGAGCCTCCATAACTGACCACCTCCTACACTGATCACCTCCTGAAGTTGACCTGATTTTCATGGACTGGACATGCACCACACGTGTGTACCAGTTCCTCATGTTGACCACCTCCATCTGTTGACCAGTTTGTGACAGTCTCTTGGGTGGTCAACTTATAGAGGCCCTACTGTGATTTACTCAGCTTTGTGCATCCAAGGCAAGACAACTTGACATATATTAGGAGCTTGGGGTTTATCCATTTTAACTATGCCATGAACAGAAAACCCACGAGAGACAGAAGTGAAAGATGTCCCTCCAGGTCGGCCTTTTTAGGCTTCCCACTCAGGTCCTTAGAAGGAAGAAGGTCCTTGAAAGCAGGTGACCTGAACTTGCAAGAGCCAAGATGGTCACTGTAGCCCTCGGAGCTGCAACATTACAAGGACGAGCTGCTGGAGTGAGGACGTCCTGTTAGAAATGGGGCAACACAGAGGAAAGAAATACAATTGAATCCAGCCAGGTCTGCACCTGACCTACTCAGTCACGTCATCAAACAAAGTCTCTTTTTGCTTAAGCCAGTGTGAGTTGAGATTCCCGTAACATGCAACCAAAAAAAAAATATACATGTATATATATTATATATGTTTATATATTATATGTACATATTTTGTCATTTTTGTCATATACAAAAGGTGTATATAATATACTATATAAAATATATTTTTATATATTTGTATATAAAATATATCAAATGTATATATATGTTATATATAAATGTATATTATATATCTAAATATATATATTTATTATTATTATTATTATTATTTTTTAGATCAGACAGTGATCCACGGAAGTGAGAAGATAAATCAGCATCAGAGGGCACAAGCACAGAGTCACAGAGTCAACAGCCTGCAGCCTGAAGCTGGAAGTAAGGACACAGCAGATCTCAGCTAAATCAACTGTTCCTTATCACTGGTTTTGAAATCCATCAGCAATCTTATGGGATTTAAAAGGGAGATGGTCAAAATCCAGTATCTTATCAATTTCAGCAGGGCTTGTTGCCCTTTAGGTAATAAAGTAACACTTTGCTCTTTGACATCGAAAATTATGTTCAAATGGGTATTACACATAGATAATCAAATAGTACAAAAGGGGTAAGTAGGAAAAATAAATTCCACCACCCCATTAGTTTCCCTTCCCCGAAGCAATCATTGTTATCAGTTTCTTGTCTCTCTCTTCCAAAAATACCCTTCACAAGATACAATCACGTCTGCTCACGCAGATGTATTTCTTTTTCTCCCACTTGTATCCAGACAGTGTATTTACCGGCTCAGTCAGTAAGTATCAGAGACACTTGCACTTCAGTACACATGGGCTTAGAATTCTTTTATTTTTACTTTTATTTTTTAATTGTTAAATCATAGCTGTGTACATTAGTGCAATCGCCTGTATAGAATTCTTTTTTAATAGCTGCAGAGGGATGTCCCCAAGGGTCCCTCACCCCAACACCAGGGATGGACCATAATTTAACAATTCCTTCCTAACATACATTCAGGGAATTTCTTTGCTTTTGCCACCACAGTGTTGCAAGTTATATCCCTGAAGATAGGCCTTTTACCAGTAGGGTAAACCCCTGGAAGCAACAGCTCATTTTTCTCAGTGCATCTGTGAGCTAACAAGAGTCAACACTGCTGCCAGAGGGAAATCTCACATACCCTACACCTGGCGTCCTCTCTACTCTGCTGGTGGTGTGAGGAGAGGGATTTTTCTGATAGGGTCAAACAGGTTTCTTTGATACACATTGAAAACAAAATATACAGTCTAGGCCTATATTCCCAGTACTTTGGGAGGCGGAGGAGGAAGGATCACTTGAGGCCAAAAGTTTGAGACTAGCCTGAGTAACACGGAAAGCCCCCATATCTATAAAAATTTTTAAAAATAAGATAAAATCATCATCATCATCTGACTGTGGTGGTGTAGGCCTATAGTTCCAGCCACTAGAGAGGGTGAGGCAGGAGGTTTACCTGAGCTCAGGAATTTGAAGTTGCAGTCCTACCTGGGATCCTCTACTCTAACCTGGGCCACAGAGTGAGACCCTCTCTCAAAAAATATTTATTATAAAATGCTTCATTTTAAAAAATCAAAAAAGAAAACAAAACATACAGAGGCATAATTCTGCTACAGATCCTAAGCAACTTTGTAAAACATTTTCCCAGCACTCCTTTTGAAAAGTAACACTTTGGGCCATGCCTGTGGCTCCGTGAGTAGGGCCCTGGCCCCATATACTGAGGGTGGTGGGTTCGAACCCAGCCCCAGCCAAACTGCAACAAAAATAGCCAGGTGTTGTGGCAGGCACCTTTAGTTCCAGCTACTAGGGAGGCTGAGGCAAGAGAATTGCTTGAGCCCAAGAGCTGGAGGTTGCTATGAGCTGTGATGCCATGGCATGGCACTCTACCAAGGGTGACAAAGCAAGACGGACAGACGGATGGAAGGATGGAAGGAAGGAAGGAAGGAAGGGAGGGAGGGAGGGAGGGAGGGAAGGAAGGAAGGAAACACATTTCACAGAGCTAGTGGAGAACCACTGGAGCCTACAGTCAGGGTACATGTGAGGCTGTGGAGTTACACATGGTGGAGGTTAGAGGAGCAGCTTCCTTCCCTTCATGCTTACCCCATCTTCATCTTTTTTCCTGTTTTTCCCCACCTTGAATATATCCTGGAGCTTTCTTTCAGCCTGTTGTCCTCCAGTCTAATTATTCTTGAATTTTAAATAATGTAATAACTTTGACATTTTCATTTATAGTTAAGCCACACTAATTTGCACAAATGATAGGTAGACACAGCACAAATTAACAAGCCTGAAAAATCAGCAAACGCCCCAAAAGCCAATGATTAAAAAGAAATAAAACTGCTGCATTACGGAATACACATTTATTTTCATAAACAATTTCTGCAGACTCGTGAGGAAAGATGAAGCAGTGACAGTTGGCTGCCTTCTCTTCTATAAACTATAGGGTTACTTTCCTCCCATGGTCTCCAAACATGACGTTTCCTGAACGAAATATCAAGATACGTGATAAGACTAAGTCTTTCTGAGAGACTATAAGGTTCAAAAGGCAGTCTGTGAGTTCAGTCTTCCTATTATAATATTGGAGCTTCTGGGATTTCTAGTTACAAGGGAAAAAAATACGGAAGTTGTTTCCTCCTGCAAAATTCAAGGTGTGTCTAACTCAATTTCATTATTGTTCTAATCTACATTAGGTTCTCCCAACATTCCACTGAACTCAGCCAAGGATTTGTCCACCTGAAGAGATTCACATCAGAAATCTTGGTGTTAACATTAACAATACCCTCACTCTCACATCTCTTATTCTATTGGTCAATGATTGTTGCCTAATTTTAATTCCTAAGTACCTCTAAAAACGTCCTCTTCTTTGTTTGCTCCTCCACCGACATCCAAACTCATCTCTAGTTGGTTTCCAGTAGCTCCCGGCCACACTTTGTCCGTCCACCCTGCACACTGAGCTTCAGTCTCTGCTTCAAGTAGGCCACGTTCATTCTAACCAATGGACTTGACACTAGCTGCTGCTTCTACATGGAACGCCCTTTCCCTTCTCCATCCACGTGGGGCAGGCATCTTCTTTTCTTCTCCACTGAAACGTTACCTCCGTGGAGGTACCTTCCCTGATAGTCCAACCATCTAAAGTGGCCACGCATCCCTTTGGCCACCAAGAGTACACTTTTTCAGTTCACCGCCTAGCGAATTATCCCCGATGCTGCCCTAGTTTATTTGACTACTGTGAAGGGAAAACTTATTTTGCTTCACTCTCAGTCCCATGAATTGTGCCTGGCACTTAGCAAGATGACAAACGTGGTCTCAAAATGTGGCTACTGGCTGGGTGTGGTGCCTTACACCTGCAATCCTAGCACTCTGCGAGGCGAAGGCAAGTGGATTGCTTGAGCTCAGGAGTTTGAAACCAACCTGAGCAAAGTGAGACCCATCTCTACTAAAAAAACAGAAAACTTAGCCATTGTGGTAAATGTCTGTAGTTTCAGCTACTCAGTAGGCTGAGGCAAAAGGATCCCTGGAGCCCAAGAGTTTTAGTTTGCTATAAGCTGTAACTCCACGACACTCTACCCAAGGCCACAGAGAGAGACACTGTCTCCCCCACCCCCAAAAAATAATAAAGTGGCTGCCAATAATTGCTCCCATTCTTCTGCACACATGTCTACTAAGAGGTTAATCTTTCCTTCTACCCTTCATCCCCGTGCAGGCTAGCCAAGGAACATGCTGTGAAAAATGCAAAGAGTGGATATGGTGCCGTGTCAGTCCCTAGAACTCAGGCCTCAAGAAGCCTGGCAACTTCTGCTTTTACCCCAAGCCCACCAAGCTGGATAGGCCAGGCAAAGAAGCAGTCACGGCCAGTTGAGTGCCAACTGTGTAAGTGAAGCCCTACTGGATGTTCCGGCCACTGCTAAGCAGCCAGCTGAATGCAGTCCTATGAGTGACTTCACATGGTGAAGCAGTGAACACTCCATCCCCCCTGTGCTTCGTCCAGTCGCAGGATCTTGCACCTTTGCCTGTTGTTTAAAGCCACTACGTCTTGGGTTACTTTGTGAAGCAGCAGCAAGGGCAGTGGAGATGCTCACGATTTGCTGGCAATCAGTGGCCAGTCTCCTTGCAAATTCCTCTACTGGTTCCCCGCCTTCTCAAAGCACAGATGTGATCCTTTTCTCCTTCACTTCCACCCCACACCACGCATCCCCCAGTACTAAAACAAAAACCAAACACTGTCTTGTGAGCATAGATCCCAATCCACATCCGTTCTGCCCACAGCCTTACCCTTGGCCTCATCACACCCCGCCCTCACGCACCTTTTCCGCTGGTCAGCATTCAATTATGCTAACACACCACACACCCCTCCAACACAGGGAAGGGGGCCATTCTCTTCTGACTCCCCACTTAACCTCTTCCCCTCTCTCCTTCTCCAGGTCTCACCTTAATCTTCCCCTGGAAGCCTTCCATGACCTTCCACTTGGCAAATGCCACCCCAGTTGTAGGCTCTCAAAACCCCATGAAGGTCCATTCCTTAGTCCACATTACATCAGCCTTTATCAGCCCCATTAGTCTGGGAGCTGCATGAGGACCCAGTCATATTTTCTTTGACTCATTACTAAAAACTCCACAAAGAAAACCGTGGCTGACACAGGGGAAAATCCCAAATATTTGTTGAATGAGTGAGTAATGAAGAGTATGATCCCATGAACTGTCCACTTCAAATCTTGGTCACACCACAGATTAATGCTGCGACCTGGGCATGTTGGATGAATGGCTGACCTCTGCTCTGTGCCTAGGGAAAATAGTAGCACCTCCCTAAAGCAGAAAACCCTGGATCTTCTGAAGTTGAGATGAAATTATAGGTAAGCACATTTAGCAGAGCCTGACACATAGCAAACATTAACTAACCGCTATCATCATTAACTGCTTCTGACAGTAAGAAAAGTCCTAGAAAAATTGCAGAGTAATAGCAGGTTTCCTCTCTAATGTTCTCTCACCTTTTCCTCCTTCACGAGCACAGAAATCCCGTGACATCAGGCTACACAAAGTGTTTGATGACCTCTCATGGCCAAGCTGGTCTCCCCCACAAACACTCAGACAACATCTATCACGGCCTTTAAAAGAGCTCATCTCAGGCAAGTAGCAATTTGATTAAATAAATTCCTAACAAGTAAAATAACAAATATATACCCAGGCCCTACTTAAATCTCTTAAAGGCCATTAATGATGATCTTTGTTATTCTTGTTAGAAATGTGAATTGGTATCATTCTTCTAAAAAAATAGTTTGGGAGTGTATATAAAATTTCAATATAAAGTCAATGTTTATCAATTCAAATATATTTAATATATAACTCTTCCCCCAGTGTTTCCTATTTTGATAATTTTCCTAAGTTAGGGCAGTGCCTGTGGCTCAGTGAATAGGGCTCTGGCCCTATATACCGAGGGTGGCAGTGGCCACGGCCAAACTGCAACAAAAAAAAAATAGTCAGGCATTGTGGGGGGCACCTATAGTCCCAGTTACTCGGGAGGCTGAGGCAAAAGAATCACATAAGTCCAACAGTTGGAGGTTGCTGTGAGCTGTGACGCCACAGCACTCTACCAAGGGCGACAAAGTGAGACTCTGTCTCTAAAAAAAAAAATTTCCCTAAGTTAGTGCTTCTCAACGGAGGTGATTTCTTCCCCAAGGGACACATGACAATGTCTTGGGATATAGTTTCTTATCATGTTGGGGGCAAGCGGGGCGGGGCAGTGCTATGGGCATCTAGTAGATAGGAGCAGCCAGGGATGCTGTGAAACACGTCACAGTACTCAGCACGGCCTCCCACAATAAAAAGGTATCTGACACAGAATGTTGACAGTGCTGAGGCTGAGAGGCTCCCTCTGTAGAAAACAGACAGGCTTGCAGAGATGAACATACAAGCTTGCCCATCAGCTTTGTCAGGTACACCCTTGTATACTCAACAAAGTGGAAATGGTTAAATAGTAATAGATCTACATATAGCTATAAAGTAATAATAATGTTGCTATATATCATCTGTTACAGAAAGATATGAGCAACATATTTCTCAATGTTTAAAATGTAAGGAAAATGTAACACAATCCTGTTAAGATAAACTGTTGATGTATCTACAACAAACTTCCCAGTAACAACATAATGCAAGCTATAAATGTAATTTAAACTGTTCTAATATATTTCGATATCTAAAATGAAGCAAATAAAAATTTAAATTGTATTTAATCTAATACATCTAAATGTTAGCATTTCGACTGTTAACAAGTACCTAAAATTATCAAATGTTTTCTTGTCTTCTTTCTCCCCAAACCTGGTGTGCGTTTTCCACATTCAGCACACGTCAATTCCGGTCAGCCAAGTTTCAACAGCTACCTGTGGTAACTGGTCACCATTCTGGGCAGCGCAGGTCTGTTCCCTCATCAAAGGGCAGAGAGAGACATGTAGTAAGATGGTCTCCAAAATGGTCCAAGTCATCATCCAAGGGCTGAATTTACTGTAATGTTTGCATTCTTATGTTTTTCTTGCTGTTTGTTACGATGAGTTACATAAGTAAAGAAAAATCAAACTGCATGCATTTTGAAAAGGCAAAGAAAGACAATGGCTTGCTAGGCCTCATAAACGTAAATAAGGCAGCTCTCTAAATCACTGGTGAAAATGACAGATTCTTGAGGTTCAGAAAGGGTTGTTGCCACTGCCCAAGTACAGACAAGACAGACAGATACACACCTTCTTTGTGTAAGAGTGGAGTCAAGGCCCCTCCTGCCAAATGCACCCCAAGCAGCCCACCTGGTTATGTTGAAACTCAGCTGAGTTTTTGGAAAATTACTTCTTCACATTCCTGTAGACAGTGTTTCTCGCTCCTTTCCCTGCAGGATGGACACGTCCGCACACACACACCCCTGGCCTAAGACACAGTGAATACCCCAAGACACAGTTTCTACTCACATTGCTCAATGCGAAGTGCTGCTGGGCCGTGAGCTTAACACTCTTGTAATGCAGTTTCTATGTAAAAGTTCTATAAGATCACCTCCGAACCAAGGAACCTCACAAACAGCCCTAAAAAACCTGTTCACGCTATTTCAGTCAAATGGTTTAGGTTTGGAAAGGATCTCTCCATCTGAACTCAGGAGCATCTAGGTGCCAATGGCTCAGCCTTTTATTACAGTCTTAGTCCTCGAGTCTAAGCTGCATCATAGCTGAGAGGTGATTCCAATCCGTGAAGATGAGACAGTCAGATCCCTCGGGCGGCCCTGCACCTTGCCGTCTGCTGATAAGTGACAGATGAGCAGGAGAGGGAGAGATGATTTTAAAATAGAATGATGTCCTTGAAAAAAATCAGTAACCATTTCTTTCTATTTAATTTTCCTATATTAATTTTTTTTCTCTATTTTGAGCCAGGAAACAGTATCAGGATGTCTGATTTTTATTTCCATTAGGCCCTCCCTAATATACAATAAAAGACATTTTTAAAATATCTTCATTATCTTGAACTTTTAATTAATGGTAAAAATTATCAACCTTGAGAACTTATTATATTCCATGTAGTGTGCTAATCATAAAAATAACTGACATTATTGAGCCAACATTTACTGAGCACTGGCTGTGTCTGAAACATTGCTCTAAGCAATTATCATGTGCAAAAACTCAGTTAATCCTCCAACTACTTCATGGGAGAGGTACTAGTGTAGTCCCCATTTTTATAAATAAAGAAAAAAAAAAAAAAAAAAGGCTTTGAGCAAAGTGGTTACATCCCTCAAGATCACAAAGCTATCAAGTAGCTGGACTGGGTACCCAACCCAGAGTCTAAACCCTGCACTCCTATCCCACCCTATTCTTCACATAAACTTCACAGCATACCTAGGACACATATCCTCTCATTCTCCCTATTTCACAGATGGGGACCTTTGACTGAGAGCATCAAGACCATGCCCAAGAAATGGATCCACATGAGCCAAAGAGGCAGGGCATGGTGGCTCAGGCCTGTAACCCTGACACTCTGGAGGCTGAGGCAGGTGGGGCCCTTGAGCTCAGAAGTTCAAGACCAGTCTCAGCAAGAGTGAGAGCCCATCTCTACTAAAAAACCAGCCAGGTGTTGTGGTGGGCACCTGTAGTCCGAGGCAAGAGGCCCTCCTGAGCCCACGTGTTTGAGGTTGCTGTGAAACATGATGCCACAGCATACTAACTGCAGCCACACAGTAAGACTCTGTCTCCTCCCAGACCCCCAAAACAAGAGCAAAAGCTTACTCCAAGTTAATGCCTCCTCAAAAAGAATGCTAGTACAAAACATTCCTCATCATCTCAGCACCTGAAATATTTAATTTCCCATTAATAATAGTCCTGTTTTTTGAAACGGTGTGACAGCTCTCAGACACGCGCCTACCAGACTTTCAGGAACCAAGGGAACCAGAGAGAACGCAGCGCAGGGGCCCTACTGCGAGTGCTGTGGCCTCCACTGGTGCTGAGTGCAGGGAAATCCCAGAGAGGACTCAGGAGGGGAGAAGAATTACAATTACACCTTCCTTTCCAATTTTCCTTTAATTCTTTTCTCTCAGGCATGGATGAGAATCAGCTGCTGAGCTTACAGACTAACATGGCAAACACCTAGCTGCGTCCCCACTTCTCCAGAGCGAGATTGTTAGCAGCAACCACTGCTAAACTGAGACTAAAGGAAGAAGCTCCCTTGTCACCCCCAGGGCTTAAGTGCTTAGCTGGACACCACCACCCTTCTCTCTGGCCACATGGCCAGAGGATCCTAGCTCACTGGGAAAGGGGTTAAACCAGAAAGGCAGAGGCACTTCTTGGGCTGTGGAGCACAGGACCAAAAGGCAGTGTATCCCTTCTGTGATAAGGGGACTGATGAAGGAACCCACATGAATGTCATTTTCAAAACAAGTTTTAGCTGTTAAGGAACCAAGCAACAGCAGAAATAATAATAGCAGCATCACCTTACTCTTACTGGGCTAAGTGCTTTCTGCAAATTTCTTCATTTTCCTCACAGAAATGAGGTTGATCCACCCTGTTACTGAACTGCAAATTTTTGTTGTTGTTCACTAAAATATCCTTGATGCCTCAAACAGTGTCTGGAACAAGTAAGCACTTAATAATTACTTGATGAATAAAAAAATGATTTTAAATCTCCAAAGTCCTGGTACAAGAGCCATTGGTATAGAAGCCTCCAATGACAGGGCCCATTCCCTATTGCCTCAGCAGACTGGTTTCCCTATGTCCCCATCCCTTTCAAACTCTAGCTTTGGGCCAGGTGCTATGGCTCACCCTGGGAGGCCGGGGTGGGAGGATCACTTGAGCTCAGGAGTTTGAAACCAGCCTAAAAAATAGCAAGACCCATCTCTACTAAAAATAGAACAACTAGCCAGGCATGGTGGTGGGTACATGTAGTCCTAGCTACTCCAGAGGCTGAGGCAAGAGGACCTTTTGACCCCAAGAGTTTGAGGTTGCTGTGAGCTATAATAATGCCACAGTGTTCTAGTTCTATGCAGGAAGACAGAATGAGATACTGTATCAAAAACAAAGCAAAACAAAAAAAACCCTAGCTCCTCCCCCAACACACACACATCATGAAAAACTTTACCTACCTACCTACCTATCTATTTTGAGGCACAGTCTGACTTGGTCAGGCTGGTATTGAACTCCTGAGCTCAAGGGATTCTCCCAACTTGGCCACCCAGAGTGCTAGGATTACAGGTGTGAACCACTGCACCCAGCCCTATAAACAATTTAAAGAATACACAGGCCGGCAAGGTGGCTCATGCTTGTAATCTTAATCTCTGGAAGGCTGAAGCAGGAAAATCACTTGAGATCAGGAGTTCAAAACCAGCCTGACCAACAGTAAGACCCCCCCCATCTCTACTAAAAATAGAAAAAGCAGCTGGACATTGTGGTGGGCACCTGTAGTCCCAGTTACTCAGGAGACAGAAGGATCACTTAAGCCCAGGAGTTTAAGTTTGTCGTGAGCTAGCCTGGGTGACAGAGTGAGACTATCTCCAAAAAAATTAATAAACAAATAAAAATTAAAAAATATGAAATACAAATAGCCTAATGAACAAAACTTCTGGACATTATTTGTAATCAGAGAAGTGAACAAAAAAAAAAAAAAAGAAATATAGTTTTTTTTTTTTTTGGCCGGGGCTGGGTTTGAACCCACCACCTCCGGTATATGAGGCCAGTGCCCTACACCTTTGAGCCACAGGCACCACCCAAAGAAATATACTTTTTTACTCCAATAAATTAAACAACATTTATGTTGCAACTTGTTGGCAAAGTTTCAGCGAAATAAAGAAATGGAAATAAATAGATAAATATTTGCTCTCAAATATACCCACCGCAACATATTATAGAAAAACTGAACACGGCCTCAAGAGTAATCATTAAAGAATAGTTCATTAAATTTTACCATATCCATGGGAATGTAAATTAATACATTCCTTTTAGAAAGATATATGGAGAACACTTAAAGATCTAAAAATAGACCTACCATTCAATCCTGTAATTCCTCTACTGGGCATATACCCAGAAGGCCAAAAGTCATACCACAACAAAGATATTTGTACCAGAATATTTATTGCAGCCCTATTCACAATTGCTAAGTCATGGAAAAAACCCAAGTGCCCATCGATCCACGAATGGACTAATAAATTGTGGTATATGTATATCACGGAATATTATGCAGCCTTAAATAAAGATGGAGACTTTACCTCCTTTGTGTTTACATGGATGGAGCTGGAACATATTCTTCTTAGTAAAGTATCCCAAGAATGTAAGAAAAAGTATCCAATGTACTCACCCCTACTATGAAACTAATTTAGGGTTTTCACATGAATGCTGTAACCCATTTGCAACCAAGGAATAGGGGGAAGGGGGAAAGGGAGGGGAGGGAGGGGGGAGGTGGGTGGAAGGAGGGGAATTGGTGAAAATACATTTGTGGTGCCTCTTACAATGGTATATGTGAAACTTAGTAAATGTAGAATGTAAATGTCTCAACACAAGAACTGTGAAATTGCCAGGAATGCTATGTTAACCAGTGTGATATAAATGTGTCAACTGGTCTGTGAAACTAGTGTATGATGCCCCATGATCATACCAATGTACATAGCTATGATTTAATAATAAAAAAAAAAAAAAAAAAAAAAACTGAAAAAATAAAATGGAAGAAAAACCACAAAGAGTGATTTTTTAAAAATGAGCTTTACCATGCGAAAATCAAATTCATGAATTAGAAGGCAAAAGCAACATGAAGTTTACTCAAGATGAGAGACTCCCATTGCTGTACAGGCTGGAGGGTAATGGTTTGATTCAATCACACTTGCTGCAACTTCAAACTCATGGGCTTAAGCGATCCTCTCACCTCAGACTCCTGAGTAGATACAACTCTAGGCCTCTGCCACTGCACACAGATAACTCATTGCTTTATTTGTAGAGATGGAGTCTGTCTATGTTGGCAAGGCTAGTCTTAAACTCCTGACCTCAAGCTATCCTGCCCCTTTGGGCTCCCGAAGCACTGGGATTATAGGTGTGAGCCACCACACCCAGCCTAAAACTTAACATTTTTTGAGAGGTTCTTCTATTATTTCCTCTTCTATCCCAAATACTTTGCAATAATAATAATAAAAAAAAAAACTAAAGATCTTCTCTTTTAGGAAATAAGATGGAAGAAACTGTTGACCATAGCAGCCACTAAAATCCTTCTTATCTATTCAGTTACCTAGAGGTTTACTCATCAGTACTGCTGTATGTCTACCTCATGCCACACATCCTAGGTAACGTGCTAACCCACAACGCGTACCAGTGGCCCAGGATTTAAGCCCTTTCTTCTCAATAGTGTTTTCGTCAGCATGAAGGGCCTTTGGCTTATAAAGAGCATTGATACATGACAATTAGCATTTCAGTAGAAGAAATAAACGTCTCTGGTGGTTGGTTTCTTTTACTTCTTTTTCCGGAAAATCAAAGCTGTGCAGGAGGGTGTCATGAACTATAAACAAGTGGGAGCATACAAATAAACACATAGATGAATATTTAGTTGAGAGTAACAATCAGATTTTATTGATCATGGTTTTCCTGAAAATTTATTTTGTGACTATTGGTTTCTGCTTATCCCAAACAGTGACAAAATAAGTAAATATCAGACATAAAAAATGATGCAAGTCTAATAATGAATTGCTAATTTCCTCCTTATTTTGGGGCTTTGGTCATATGAATCCATTTAATTTTAAGAGTTAAGGTTAAGAGTTAAGAGTTATAAGAAACTCTTCGGTACCCATAAAATGTATCACCATCCTCTGCCTATTGGTGTGCATCCATGCATGAGTAGGAACATGGATGCATTACAGATATGTATATATATATATATTTTATAATGGAAAACATGGCCACAGGGTTGGTGGATTGAAGGAGGACTGAAAGATGTTCCAGCAGATTGTATTGTTTTGAGAATTATTTGCTCTTCTTTCCTACTGGCTCCTCCATGTTTCCTCTCTCTTGATGTCAGGCTTAACCAGGGACTTGCTGTATGTAGCCAGTGTAATGTGGTGATAATGTGCACCACTTTTCAACTGAAGTTTAGCGCCGGCCTGTGAGTTCACATTGTCCTTTATCCTCCACCGTGAGATCACAGGTCTGAGTTAGCTGCTGCTTCCTCAGCTTAGATTTTTTAGTGTAGAAGATCTTGAATAGAGCTGCAGATAGCCCACCAATGCTAAGAAATTGAGCAAGAAACATTTGCTGTTTTAATTCATTGAAATTTGGGGGTTTCTATTAGTGCAGCATAATTTAGGCTAAGCTGGAGAATACAAATATAATAACTAATATTGAATAGCTTCTGTGGGCAAATGATGACATTTGTTAATTTCACACTTGTCTTATATGATCTTCACAATTATTCTATCATCAGAAATAATAACATCTCCATTTCACAACTGAGAAAAATGCAGTTCATCACATTTGTTCAGGGTTATCCAGCTAATAAGATGTATGAAATATGAATAGGAACGTTAAGTCTAGCTAATTTTTTTTTTTATTAAATCATAGCTGTGTACATTAATGCGATCATGCGGCACCATACACTGGTTTTATAGACCGTCTGACACATTTTCATCACACTGGTTAACATAGCCTTCCTGGCATTTTCTTAATTATTATGTTAAGACATTTACATTCTACATTTACTAAGTTTCACATATACCCTTGTAAGATGCACCGCAGGTGTAATCCCACCAACCCCCCTCCCTCCGCCGATCTCCCCCCTCCGTCCCCTCCCTTTCCCCCTTCTCCCGATTCTTGGGTTATAACTGGGTTATAGCTTCCATGTGAAAGCCATAAATTAGCTTCATAGTAGGGCTGAGTACATTGGATACTTTTTCTTCCATTCTTGAGATACTTTACTAAGAAGAATATGTTCCAGCTCCATTCATGTAAACATGAAAGAAGTAAAGTCTCCATCTTTCTTTAAGGCTGCATGATGTTCCATGGTGTACATATACCACAATTTATTAATTCATTCGTGGATCGATGGGCACTTGGGCTTTTTCCATGACTTAGCAATAATGAATTGGGCTGCAATAAACATTCTGGTACA
>CAUYPK010033699.1:0-54714 GCA_963574355.1 Loris lydekkerianus
ATTTATTTATGTGTACCCAAAAAAAAAAAAAAAAAAAAAAAAAAAAAAAAAAAAAAAATAGACATATTGAACTAGATTTAGTTAAACTAAAAAGCTTCTTCACTACAAAAGAAATAATAAAAGAGTGAATAGAAATGGTAAAATGGGAGAAAATATCCAAGCTATGCATCTGACAGAGAACTCATAGCCAGACCTACAGGACCTCAAAAGAACAATCAACCCCATTAAGAGGTGGACAAATGACATGAACATGTATTTTTTAAAAGAATATAAATGGCCTACAAACGTATTTTTAAAATGCTTACTTAGAAGGCTAAGGCAAGTGGTCCTTGTGCCCAAGAATTTGAGGTTATGGTGAGCTATGACTCCATAGCACTTGACCCAGGGCAACAAAGTCAGACTTTTTCTCAAAAACAAAAAAAATTGCCCCACCTCAGTCATCATCAGAGAAATGAAAACTAAAACCACAAAAAGATACTCTCTTAGCTACAATTAGAACTTCCATTAATAAAAAAGCCAAAAAACAACAGATGTTGGCTTAAAAATGGACTGCTCACACACTGTTGACGGAAACGTAAGTAGCATAACCTCTCTGGAAATGAATATGGAGATTTCTCAAATAACTAAAGGTAGTTTTTTCATTTGATCCTGTAATCATACTTCAGGGTATGTACCCAAGGAGAAGAAATCATTATATCAAATGAATACTTGGCACTTGCATGTTTATTGTCACCCAATTGCAAAAATATGGAATCAACCTAAATGCCCATTAAGTGGATAAAAAAAATACAGTGTGTCTATTTGTACAACATGGATACTACCTCAGCTATAAAAAAGAATGAAATAACATCTTTTGTAGCAATAACCTGGACAAAACTGCAGCCCATTATTCTATGTAACTGAATAACAGAAAAGTAAATGTCGTATGTTCTCACTTATGCATGTGAAAACTAAACTGTGGCTACACTAGGGAACACAAAGTGTGAAGGCATGAAATATCAAAAGTATCCTGTGGAGTTCAGTGAACACTCTTTGGGTTGTAGAGTACTCTTTGGGTAGCCCAAACTTGACCACAATACATGTAGCAGAATTCAACTTATACCGCTTAAATCTATGAAAGTAAAACAAAGCAAAACAAAACAAGCAAATAATAAAAATCCCAAACAAAAGAAAATAACAACAAAAAGAATGTAAAAACAGATATCCCTTAAGAATATAGATTCAAAAAATCTCAATAAAATACTAGCAAATCAAATTCAACAACACATTAAAAAAAAACACACCCAGACCTGGGAGCTCATTCTGGGGATTTAAGAATTGTTGAACATACATAAATCAGTAAATGTGATTCACCACGTAAGCAAAATCAAAAACAAAAACGCTATGATCATCTCAATAGATACAGATTAAGAATTAAAAGGATCCAGCATCCTTTCGTGATAAAAATCCTCAAAAATCTAGGCAAATAAATAAAACATCTAGGAATTACAAAAGCCATATATGACACACGCATGGACAATATTATACAATAACATACTGAATGGGGAAAAGTTGAAAGCATTCTCCCTAGGAACTGTAACAGACAAGAATGACCACTGTCACCACTTCTATTCAACGTGGTGCTGGAAATCATGAGCAATCAGGCAAGAGAGAGAAATAAATGGATATTCAAACTGGGAAAAAGAAAAAGTGCCAAACTATCTTTACCCTTCCTCTGCCTATAACACTTCAGACTCTGAACTGTTTGTCTGTCTACACTTCATTTTAAAAATGTTTTAGTCTATTAATTATCACCTGTTTAGCATCATTATTTAGCAAGGGTCTAATTTAATAGCTGTTTTAAAAGATGAAATTGTTGAATGAATTTTTTCATGAATTTCTTGCAATGTAATATGTTTTACTTCTTCGATTCATTGGTACATTTATTTGATAAACTTTCATCATCTACCAATCAACAGGCAGCTGCAAGTTGAAATAAGAAACAGAGCCTAGTTTCAGTTTAATTTAAAATTTAGGAAAAATAAATGTAAATGAACACTGATTTAAAAAAATCTTTATGTTGCCTAGGTAGAAGAAAGCATTAAAAATATTGGAAGTATATTAAAGTAATACACTTCTGAAATTTTCAGAGAACATTTCCTAAGACATGAAAAAGATATTGTTGCAGAGGTGAATGAGTTCATGGAGGTTGATTCCCTTTATCATATATATCTATGGTAAACTTTTGTTATAAAATTGCATTTGTTAGGGTGATGCCTGTCGCTCAGTGAGTAGGGCAATGGCCCCATATACCAAAGGTGGCAGGTTTGAGCCTGGCCCCAGCCAAACTGCAACAAAAAAATAGCTGGGCATTATGGTGGGCACCTGTCGTCCTAGCTACTCAGGAGTCTGAGGCAAGAGAATCACCTAAGCCCAAGGCCTGGAGGTTGCTGTGAGCTGCATTTGTCATTTGGCCAGTTCCATTGTTAATCTATTTGTTTCTTAATGTCAGGGCCGCATCTTAATCATGTTTCTATTTGTAGCTCTTATATTAGTATCTGGTATTGCATCCAAAAGAAAAAAAACCCAACGAATTGCTTTGCACATATTAGATGCTCAAAAATGCTTCATTACACATGTATGGAATTGATTTTTCATGTGGTTAAAGTAAATATATCTTCTTTAAATTTTGACATCAAATACATAGGGCAAAAAAGTGTTTTCTCTTACATAGGTGAACTGCACTATGATGAACTCCTGGCTTTCAATGTAACCCTCATCTGAATAGTACAAATTGTACCCAGCAGTCATATTTTTATTCCTCATACTTCTTCAACTCTCTCCCCTTCTTAGTTTTTATTGTCTATTTTACCTTTTTGTGACTATATTAGCATATTATTACTCACTTAACACACACAGACATATAAATAAAAATATGTAGCAATTGTTTTCCCACTCCTTAAATATTTTACATAAGAAATGGTTTCCAGGGCGGTGCCTGTGGCTCAAAGGAGTAGGGCGCCTGCCCCATATGCTGGAAGTGATGCGTTCAAACTCAGCCCTGGCCAAAAACTGCAAAAAAAGAAAGAAAGAAAGAAATGGCCATAGACATATAGCCAATATCTTTGTTGGCCATATGTCTATTTTCTTTTGAGAAAAATCTGTTCATGTCCTTTGCCCTGTTTTTGATAGGGTTGTTTGTTTTCATTACACAAGATACTGGAAAAGGCATTTTATTCCTTTTTGTTGTTGGACAAAAGATGCCTCATTCAATAATTGGTAGTGTATACCAATGGTGTGTATACACACACACTCAGACATGCACACCACATGTTCTTTTTCAACTCATCAGTTGATAAACAATTAGGTTGGACCCACATCTTTACAATTGCAAATTGTGCTGGAGTAAACATACCAGTACAGGTGTCTGTTATATAAAATAAATTATTTTCCTTAGAGTATATTACCAAGTAGTGAGATCACTGCATCAAATGCAAGGTCTTTTTTTAGTTTTTTGAGGAATTTCCCTCCTGGTTTCCAGAGTGGCTGTACAAGTTTACATTCCCACAAATGGCCTATATGCCTTCCCTTTTCACTGAATCCATACCATCCATTGTTGATTTTGTTTGGTTTGTTTTTTACATTTTAATAATAACCATTATGACAGGAGAAGTTGCTAGCTCATCATAGATTTAAGACACATTTCTCTGATGACTAGTGATGTTGAGTATTTTTTCATATCTTTGTTGGCCATATGTCTATTTTCTTTTGAGAGAAATCTGTTCATGTCCTTTGCCCTGTTTTTTGATGGGGTTGTTTGTTTTCTGATTTGTTAAAGTTCTTTGCAGGACTATTATTAGTTCTTTATCAGATGTACGTTTGAAAATATTTTTCTCCTATGTTGGAGATATTTACTTGGTTTATTAATTACCATATGGTGCAGAAACTTCTTAACTTAATCAAGTCTCATTTATTTAGTTTTGTCATTGCTATATTTGCATTTGATGTCTTATGTATTCTTTGCTTATGTCAATTTCTAGAAGGGCTTTTCCTACTTTTTCTTCTAGAATTTTAATGGTTTCAAATGTTACATTAACCTTTTAATCCACCTTGAGTTAATTTTTATATGGTAAAGTACAGAGCTCCAGTTTCATTATTCTGCACGTGGGTATCCAGTTTCCCAACACCAATAATTGAATGAAGCATCCCTTATCCAGTACATGTTTTTGTTTGCATTGGAAAGATCCCATGACCAAAGGTCATACCATTTTGTATTTATTTCTGGACTCTATATTCTTTGTACCAGCACCATGCTGTTTGATTACTATTGTACTATAGTATAATCTAAAGTCAAGTAATCTAATGACTCCATATTTGTTCCATTCATTGAGTTTTGTCTACTTAGGGTCTTTTCCGTTTCCTCACGAATTTAAACTTATTTCGCCTATATCTATGACAAATGTCATTAGTATTTTTACAGCAAATGCATTGAATCTGCAAATCACTTTGGGAAGCCTAAACAGTTTCAAAATATTGATTCTGCCAATTCATGAGCATGGGCTGTGTGCCCATTTGTTTATGTCATCAATTATTTCTTTTAGTAGTGTTTTGTAGTTCTCTAGGTATAGATCTTTCACCTCATTGTTTAAATATATTCTTAGGACTTTTACTTTCTTTTCAACTATTACAAAAGGTATTGAGTTCTTGATTTGAGTCTCAGCTTAAATGTAGTTAGTATATGAAAATGTTACTGATCTGTGTACATTAATTTTGTAACCTGATACATTCCTGAATTTATTTGAAATTCTAGGAGTCTTTTGGTTGAATCTTCTGGGTTTTCTAGATAAAAGATCTTATCATTGACAAACAATGATAGTTTGACCCAATTTGACCCCCTTTACTTTTTTTTCTTGCCTAATTATTCTGGCTAGGCCTCCTACTGAATAGAAATGGTGACAATGAACTCTTTTGTCTTCCTCCAATTCTTAGGGGAAATGCGTTCAAATTTTTGTCATTTCCTATGATGTTGGCTATGTATTTGTGACATATGTCCTTTATAATTTTGAGGTATTTTCTTTTCATGCCAATATTATTGAGGAACTTTTATTGTTTCATGTTACTCATGTATTGTTTCTTTAAAACACTCAAAGCAATCATAATATTCTCTATGAGAATAACATAAAACACAAATTAAAATAATAAAAGGGAAAATATGTTTTCAAAACTATTACAAGAAAAAAAATCACACTTCTTGTTTTTCATTTTGTCTCCTGTATCTTTTCAAATGATTAGAATGATTTTATATTTTAAGTTTCACAACATAATATTATTAAATAACTTATTTCATGTTTTACTTAATTATCTAATCTGCTACTGGACATATTATATAAAATATTGCTTTGGTAAATAGAGATATGTTTGATCTTTGCCCTTGACTTCTGAAAGCTAATCTATATCACCCCTTATTAGGAGTGCCTTTGTTTAGAACAGAAGTTATTTTAGGGTGGGGCTGGCTACACCTCATCATCATAGGGTGAGTATTGTACACACCAGAATGGCCAAATTTGTAGTTTAGGGTGGAAGCTATGAAGCATGCTGTATTAAACCAATCAATCAGTTAATCAATCAATCATGATGTTTGTGTAATGAAGCCCCAAATAGAACTCTGCTCAAATAAGCTTCCTGGGGTAGAAGTATTCCATGTGTATTGCCACAGATCAATATAAGAGAACAGGAAATCCTGAGAACAGCAAAAACCTCATGTTCATCACTCCAGCAGACACTGCCCTATATACCTTTTTCTTTTTTTTTTTTTTTTTTTTCTGTTTATAACCTCTATACTTCCCTTGTAATAAACCATCCTGATTATAACAGCTTCCTGTGAATTCTATAAGTCTGGCTAGTGAATTATTAAAACCAAAGTTTGATTTTGAAACTTGCTGAACTTACGGTTTGTGTCAGAGGTTAAGGTAGTTTGGAGGACTACACCCTGAACCTCACTATTTGGCTAACTCTGAGAAATCATTCAGACTATACACAAAATACCTAATATTTTGGTTTTAGACATTAAAGTTGTTTCTAACTTTCTACTATTAGAAATAAACCTGCAGTGACTATTTCAGTGCACATAATTTGTCTTTTCATCAATAGAAATAGGTACTTCTTTTATTTCACAGGAAACCAATTGTCATGTAAAATATTCTGTTATTATAACAAGTATTCTCAATGACTAAAAATTGTTTTTGTTTAGCTTTAATAACACTACTTATTTATTTGTTAAATCTTGATCTTGATCAGTTCTGTATGTTATTGTTTTAATAGCTTTATTAAAGTATAAGGTATACGTGAATAAAGTTATAGCACAAATTATGCATTTAAAATGTTTATTTTAGTATTTCTTAAAATATATTTTGAGAGTTGTGCTTTTATAGTAAAAAATAGTTTCTAGTAATGTAAAAGAGAAACATAATTTTATCATTTTATTTTAATAATTTTTAGATGCCAAAATGGTAAATTATAGCATTGACTTTACTCCGGCTAGGCAACATTATATAAGGTATTTCTTTCTTTTTTTTTTTTGGACAGGTACTTTGTTGGTATTGCTGACTACATCTCTTCTTCACAGAATTTATGGTTCCTAATTTATTACTATTGTTAGATTGTATCATTTTATTCTTAGTTTTTGTGTCTTTCATTCTTATTTAGACCATCTATAGCCTAGCTATGAGAAGTTTGACTTTTAAAGGTGCTGAAATCCCTGCATTTTGAGAGGCTAAGGTGGGAGTATCACTTGAGCCCAGGAGTTCAACAGTATATTTTGTTTCTACAAAAATATAAAAATTAGTAGCATAGTCATGCATACCTGTAGTCTCAGCTTCTTTATGAGCTGAGGAAAGAGGATCATTTTAGCCCAGGAGTTTGAGGGTGCAGGAAACTATAATGATACCACTGCCCTCTGACCTGGGCAGCAGAGCAAGATCTTGTCTCAAAAAAAGAAAAAAAAAAAAATTGTGCTAGAACTCAAGACAAGATGGTTAGCTTATAAACAACTCCTCTTCAGGTATGTGGACTGATGAACCAGGTTAAGTTTTCTGAAACTTTTATTTGACATGTTTTTTTAAGCCTTGAAACAATATGGTGCATATTTTTATCTATAATGATAAAAAAAAAAAAAAAGAATATCTATGGAGAATCTTGCCAAATAGCCACTCCTTCCAGTATTGAGAAGTGCATTTTCTTATAATTTTCTTATAATTTGCCATAGGCTTGTTGTCAGCTGCTGAAAATGGAAACATCAAACCTTCAAGTTCCTTTCTCTGCAGTGGCTTTGATGGATTACTCCAGGGTATAGAAGAGCTATGGCACTATCAGAAACTGGCTTGCCATTGTGGTACATTTCCTAAACTAGAATAACAGCACCATTATTATTATTTTTTTTAAACCCCAGAGTTTGTATTTGACCTATGTTTTCCAGAAGGTGATTCTTTTCCTTAAAAAATATTTTCTTTTGAGCGGCGCCTGTGGCTCAAAGGATAGTGTACAGGCCCCATATACCGAGGATGGCAGGTTCAAACTCAGACAGGGCCAAACTGCAACAAAAAATAGTCGGGCATTATGGTGGGAGCCTGTAGTCCCAGCTACTTGGGAGGCTGAAGCAAGAGAGTTGCCTAGGCCCAGGAGCTGAAGGTTGCTATGAGGTGTGACGCCATGGCACTCTATTGAGGGTGATATAGTAAGACTCTGTCAGAAAGAAAGAAAGAAAGAAAGAAAGAAAGAAAGAAAGAAAGAAGGGAGGGAGGGAGGGAGGGAGGGAGGGAGGGAGGGAGGGAGGCAATGAACAGCACCCACTGAGCCCTTTGCCTTCTCACTGGTCTCTAACATCCGGGAGGGGTGGAGATGTGGGGGAAATCTGGGGAAACACATTGAGCACCAGGTAGGGAAGGAGCAACAGACTCCACAGGGAACAGCCTTATCTGGGAACCCTGTCTCTTCTGGGAAGCCTTTTGTGACAACACACCCAAGTTAAGAGACAAGAAATAGGTGACAAAGGACAGTGAAGACCAGGGGCCTTGGCTGTTGCTAGCCTCATGCTTCTGTGAATGCTGCGCCCAGGCTGCTATGAGGACCACTTTCAAAGAAGTCGTGTACCTCCTGTGGTGGCTGCATCAAAGACAAAGAAGTAACCACAACTCCCCAGCTAACGACAGAGATGAGATCCTGAAATTAGATGAAATACTAACCCACCGTAACTCAAGCTGAGCTGAACAGGATGTAGTCAAACCCATGGTTTTTTCTTTTTGTTTTATTTTTTGTAGAGATAGAGTCTCACTTTACCGCCCTCGGTAGAGTGCCGTGACGTCACAGGACTCACAGCAACCTCCAGCTCTTGGGCTTCCGCGATTCTCCTGTCTCAGCCTCCTGAGCAGCTGGGACTACAGGCGCCCACTACAACGCCCAGCTATTTTTTGGCTGCAGTTCAGCCAGGGCTGGGTTTGAACCCGCCACCCTCGGTATTTGGGGCCAGCGCCCTATTCACTGAGCCACAGGTGCAAATCCATGTTACAGAAACCACTTTCTTCTGCCATTGTATGTTCATGAGAAACAATGTTTCTAGCATTAAAGACATTTCAAGGCAATAAACTGGAGGGTTCTTTGTATTCTTTAGCTAGAATTAAATACAATTTATGCATTTAATAACTTTTGTAAACCCCTACAAGATACTTTTTAATTTTAAGACCAAGTTTATAGATTTAGAATATATGAGTCACCTGATTTACATATTAGGGTTTTTTTGAATACTCTTTACATCTAAGGTTTATCGACTGGCTGAGAGTGGAGACCACTCTGGTCTGTAAATTGCCTAAGAGGATAATTAGACTTGAAGGCAATTTTCTTAAAGCAATATTTCTTAAAGTAATATTAAGAGGAACACTTATTCTTGGAGGAAAATATTTCTTCTGTGATTAGAGACTTCACAAAAAAGGGGCGGAAGGAAGGCAGGAGGGAGAAATTAAGGTTTTTAATTAGCCAGAGGGAGACTAATGATTTCAAACACCAACTTTTACCATGCACATAAATAGCTATGATGCCAAATTTGATTCCACTGCCATCTAAAAGGTGCTGTCTCAGCAAAAGACTGATCTAATGCTCATCACAGCTCATAGACCCCAGAGTGCATTAATGGGTCAATTTGATTTACAGTAAAAAGCAAAAGCAAGTGTCTATTTCCTTTTTTTTTTTGCAATTTTTGGTCAGGGCCGGGTTTGAACACACCACCTCCGATATATAGGGCCAGTGCCCCCTACTCTTTTGAGCCACACGCACCGCCCACAAGTGTCTATTTTTAAAAGCCTATACTGTATTTTCTCCTCACACACACACAAAAAAAAGAGTGAAGGAGCCACTATACAAGTCTTGGCCCAATGAGCGCTAACCGGCCCACAGCCAAGCTCACCACACCTCAGTATCAGTTTTAAGCACTGATCCACTCTCCGTAGCCCAGGAGCCCAGTGACTACACATCACTGCCCAGGCCAACCATAGCAGAGCTGGGTGCATGGGCTGCGCTGGGGACGGCGAACACCCACCTGGTCGTGTTCTCCGCAGGAACAGGCCACAGAGAGAACAGAGCTGTTACCATGGCTCAGTCTCCTACCTCTGCACTGACCCTCAGCCAGTGAGCAACCCAGGCTGCAGCCTCCTCTGTCCACATCCATCTAGAAGAAGCCCTGGAGTCGCACTCATCTTGCTGACTTCTCTCCCTTGCAGATTCAGCCTCAGCTCTTTCCTGCTTCCAGCCAGCACTCCATGACCACATTGCCCTCCCTTGATGTCACAGCAGCCCCTGCACCTTTCTCCCACCCCTCTGCAGTGTAACTGTAAAAATGTTTCCAAAATCCACATCCGGTCTTGCTGTATCTCTGCTGAAAATCCTCTTTTGCCTTTTGATTAAAATTCTAAGTCTTTACTCCAGACAATGTAGGTCACTGCCTGACCACCTGTTAGTCCCATCCAATGCTCACCCATCCCATTTATCCTCCCCCAGGGTCCTCCCTCTGCTTTTCCCCACCTCAGCCAGGAACCCTTCAAAGCAGTTAGGCCTGGGGACAGTGCCCCGTGTGTCAGAAAAAGAGGGCCACTTCCTCCTCTGAGTGTGCAAGACCCAGTCCCGCCTCTCTGCAAACAATTCCTAAGTACCTGCTGTGAGCCAGACACCCACTGAGCACAGGTTCAGCGAGGAGGGACTGGGACTGCCCTGGTGGAACTCATCCAGTGGGCAGGATACCTGATGCCCCCACTGTGAGCAGGAGTCATGGGACACGGTGCCCAGAGACCTGCAGATCAGCTGGCCTGGTCAGGAGCAGAGAATGGGAGACGGCCCTGGGCTTGACCTGAACGGCAAAAAGTCAGCCGTCCGGGAGCACGCCCCAACTTGACTACTGTAGCCACTTCTAGCCCAGGAGCCAGAGTGGCACTTAACTTAGCCATTTGTTTCAGTTTCCAAAGTCGTTTGACCTGTTTACCCAGCCAGTCCTTCTAAGAACAACAAACCACTCCCCAGGGCAAACAGCTCCCTCAGCAAACCACCCAGGGGCTGGCTTCCTGCCCCCTGCTGCTTCCTAAACTGTTACATCCTAATCCCAGTCCCACTCAGACCTGCCACCCACATTGAAAGATCTGCTGCCCCCACCACAGACAGGACTCAGCCTTCCCCTGGGCTCCTCCTTGAGCACAGGCCATCCTAGAGGGCCCAGAAACTCAGCAGTGACATGTGAGTCCACAGACAGAGGGTGGGGTGCAGTAGATCAGAGGTCTGGGGCAAGAGAAAGCCTGACAGGACACAGCCCTGAGATCTGGCTGGGGATTTCTGTGGAGCCAGGACATTGTGCCACAGCCATATGGCGAGTCATCCCCAGGTCACTGCAGGATCAGAATGTGACCGGCAATGATGAAGAGGGAGGGGCAGCCTGAGGGCTGCAGGAGAGGAAGGAAAACAATGATTCCCAACACACTAAGGCACTTCTGGGGTCACTGCTCCCCTTGCCCCAGCTGGGGGCCGTGCTGCTTCGGCCCTGGGTGCCCTCAGCACCCTCTTCTGTCATTTCAGCCCCAACACAGTCCAGCCACTTGGCTTTCAGTGCCCAGGTCCTAACTAACCCCTTCCCACTCTCCCACCTTTCAACCCTACCCCTACTATTTTAGCCTCTGATCTGACAAGTCCCTCTCTGGGAACCCAACGGACAGTTCACGGACAACTGCATCTCTCCAACACCTCTCTCCAGCAGGTTCTGTCACATAACACACCCAAGTCCTGACAGGTTTACAGATGCATGGACCAGCAATGGCGAGGCTGGTGAGCTCAGCGTGTCATTCAGCCCCTTCTCATAGGCACCCTGCGAGCTGGAGCTGCGTCTCCTTCCCTCTCCCCCAGGCCAGGCCACATCCTCAGGCCCAAGACAGTCTGCTGCCCCAGGGTGGCCTAGGTCAAGGTCAGTGGCAGGGGCTCAGCAGCCTGAGCCCCCACTCTAGCCCCTGACCCCCTGACAAGGAGGGAGCTGCCTGGTCTTCTCAGGCTTGCCAGTCTCCAAGAATCTTCTGTTAAATGTATCAGCTCTGCAAGGAAAGCACAGACCTCATTTGTTACGTCCAGAATGATCAGGAAACCAGACAGTGGCAAAACCTCAAAAGAGATGTTCCCCAGCATGGAGGGGAGGGAAGGGGCAGGCACCAGCTGCAGCTATGCATAGAATGAACTGGTAAGCTAGCCAGGGTCATCTTCCTCCCCTTGCTAGAAACACAGTTCAAGGCAAAATCTGAAAAGACAGACAAGTTTTACTTCCGCAAGGCCCCAGCAGCTGGCAGAGAATAAGCCCCCAGTCCCACCCCTCCACCATGAGCTATCAGGATAGCCATGGGAGGCACAGGCTCCTGGTGGGGTTACAACTGGCCCAGCCCTGACAGGCCCACTGTGGCCATGCCAACCATGTCCTATTCGTCCTTTCCCAAGGAGGAAATGCCAGACCTGGGCAGACATGAGTCAGCTCCAATTCGTACGTGTGTGCTGTCGTCTACAAACTGCGTCTAGGTCGTCCAAGGACGAAACTGTTGCCTCACAGTCTGGGATACATCAGGGGGCTTCGCTGGGGTTAGAGCAACACGTGACACCCTAAAGGACCAGGCTCAACAGCAGGTGTACCCTACAGCTCCACAGCAAGCCTGCATGGCCTCTGCCCCACTCAGGACTCCAGCTACCCAGTAGGGTAGGAAGGCCAGCTCCTCTCCCCAGGAGGTGACTCACAGCCCACTGCCTGGCCCCATCAGACCCCCAGGGGACTTCGTAGGCAGGAAGAGGATCATGACCACACATATGAAACCCTGGTAGGAGGCCGGGGCACGAGCAGCCCTGGAGAAGAATGGGTGCCAACACTCGGTCTGGACACAGGGGAATCGCAAACCACGGGGGAGGCTGAATAAAGACTGTGACCATCTCCATGCCCACAGGGCCTGGTCCCCAAATGATTTCCCACTGGTCTCGAAGCAGGTATGCTAGGGTCCTACTGCTCCTGTGGAGCCTCCGGGTGCCTCACAGACAATAAGCCCTCCCTGCAAAGTGCACCCTGGACCCTACCTGCCCATAACCCCTGCCCAGGAAGCAGGCTGGGCCAGCCACCACCACAGGAGGATCCACCCCAGCCCTGCTGCACCTCGGCCCCCTCCCAGCCCTGCTGCACCTCAGCCCCCTCCCAGCCCATGCCGATCTGCGTGGGCAGCTTCATCGTGTCCCTCCTATCCTGGTGGTTATTCCTGTATGGGTCAGGCACCTGAAACTCTCTCCACACCTCTATCTGCAGCCAAGCAAGGCAGGCTCTGACCTCACTGGGCTCCTTGGGGGAGGGGCCACCCAACCTGGGCATCACCATGGATCTCAGGCACAGAGAATCCAGGACCCCAAGGTGCCCCCAAAGTGCCAAGCACCCCATGTGAGCACCCTCAGGGCCTTGGGTGCCCACTGCCACATTCACACCCCCACATGCAAATCACATGCAGTCGGGATTATTTTGCTTTGGGGGGCTGGGGGGGGGGAAGGGTTGTCCCTTGTAATAGATTGAATATTGGCCCCTAAAGAAACAAGATTCTAAGCCCTGGAACTTGTGAGTGTGACTTTATGTAAAAATCATTTCTTTGCAGATGAGATTAAGTTGGGCATCTTGAGATGGGAAAATTATTCTGGATCATCCAGTGGGCCCTAAATGCTTTCCCAAGTGCTCTTATAAGAATACACAGTACCAGTTTATGGTGCCCCATGATCACATTAATGTACACAATGATTTAATTAAAAAAAAAAAAAAAAAAAGAACGCACAGTACTCACCCCCCATGGGCAGTCAGGGTACCCATGCCCAGAGGAAACCCAAGCTAGGGGCAGGTCCCTAACCCAAGAAGTTGTCTTTTCACCATTTCCCATATAATAGGCTTGTTTTCCACTTATTATCCCTGATGCTATAGTTTCACTTATTTAATACTCTTTTAGAAATTATACCTAGCACAGGTACAATATGGCACCCACCTGGTCTTCCCTCCCCACCTGCACAGCTACCATGCGCTCAGCTGTACCCTGCGCTGCCCTGGAGCCAGAACCAGCAGCTCAGATGGACACACATAAATAGAACCCTCCTACAACTGCTGTTAAAGCAGCATTTCATCATACATGCAAAGCATGGTGAAGGGGATTCCTTCGCCAGCTGTCAGCAAATACTCTAAAGCTGCTACTGAGGGGACCTGGGCACGTGAACAGACAAACAGGCCTGCGGAGGAGGATGGAGAATGTAACAGACCCCAGAGGTGAAGTTCAATTATTGGTCAAAGGACAGATTACTGACTGCTGCCAACACACTGGAGGGAAATAAAATCAGACTCCTCCCGCAAAACATCTTATTCCATGTTGTACAAAAGCATTCTAGACACACTCAAGAGTTTAATCCAAGCACATAAAACTATAAAATTCCTGCCAGAATAGCAAGAGACAACCCACATGATCTACTTAATAAATACTGGTGCCCCCCCCCCCCCAAGACATAAGAGAAAAAAAAGAGATACTCTACTGTAAAATGATTTAATCTGTATGGCAAATGATACATTACTGCAAGTAATAAGCAAACAACAGAACGGGAAGTACACGTTTTCAAAGCAGGAGAAAGAAGGTCAATACTTAGAACAAATAAACAGCTCCTACAGACCTGCAAGAAAAAGATGAACATCCCAACAGAAACAGTAAAAGAATACAACAGGTAGTTCACAGAAGGATCCAAATAGCTACAGAACATCGGGCAAGGACATTTAACTCACTAAGACTCTGGGAGACACAAACTGTCACTCTGCCATCACAGGGCGATGATGCCACTGTTGAGAGATGTTTGGAATAGGGTACCCCTACCCCACGCACTTCCCGGGTGAAGACAGACTGTTAGATCTTTTAGGAAACTCATCTGGCAGGATCTATTCAAAACATACACACCCTTTGGCCCACGGGTGCCACTCCCTGAAGTCCTCAGAATGACAGCTCTGGAGTGTGGCAGGAGTATTTACAGAAGCACTGTTTATACTGACTATTGTCTTCCTGTGGCAGCTCCAACCAATGACCACAAACTGGGTGGCTTAAGACAACAGAACTGTTTTCTCTCACAGCTCTGGAGGCCGGTTTCACTGGACTCAAATTAGGTATTGGCAGGGCCTTGCTCCCTCTGGAGGCCCCAGAGGAGGCTCCCTTCCTGCCCCTTCCAGCTTCAGTGGCTGGAGGGGTTCTTGGTTTGGGGGTCCTTGGTCAGTCGGGGCTCTCCAAGGACATGCAGAGAGAGAAGGGTTTATCCTGAGGAACCGGCTCACGCAATTCTAGAAGCTGGTGTGACCCAGGAAGAGCCAGTGCTTATTCCCAGGCAGACAGACAGGAGAATTCTCTCCCTCAGGAAGGTGGATTTTTTTGCACCATCTGGGCCCTCAGCAGATTGGATGAGGCCCACCCACAATGGGGAGAACCAACTGTTTTACTCGGTCCAGGGATTCACAGGTTAACCTAGTCCAGAAACAACCCCCTAAACACATCAGAATGAAGTTAGAGCACAAATCTGAGCGCCTGGTAGCCCAGCCAAGCAGGTGCACAAAATTCACCCCAAACTCCTCACAGGGCCTTCTCCTCTTCCCCAGACCTAATTTCCTTTTGATCCCTTCTTATAACAACTTTGAAAGTGCATTTAGGGCCACCAGACAAACCAGAATAATCTCCCCATCTCAAAACTCTGAACTTAATCTCATCTGCAAAGACCTGACTTCTGTATAAAGTCACACTAACAGGGTCCAGGGGCTGGAACCTGGTTCTGTGAGAGCCATGACTCAGTCTATCACAAAGGACGGGGAAAAAAAGCAAAATAACACTGACACTAAGTGGCTCTGAGTGGGGCCTGATCCAAGGTCGTGACCCCACCCCTCCCAATATGGCCAAAGAAAACAAGACGTACCATCCTGTCTCCACAGTGAACACAGGGAGGCCTCTCTGGGTTACACAGGAGGACAGCCAGGCAAAGATTGCTTCCCGCAGCTTCTCAGAGCTCTGAGGTTTCCGGCACAAAGGAGCAGCCCCCTTTGACCAGGTCAAACGGTGGGCCATCCAAGACCCTGGTGGCCACGCCTTTTAAACTGAGGCCACAACAAAAGTAGATTAAGGTGCGATAAAATGTGCCAGGCCTGCCCGGGAGAGTGAGACGCCCCCTCCCTGGACCATGTCCCTATCTCCACACCCAATCCACACCCACTTGGAAAGTGTAACTTTGTCTGGGCTTTGGGTGGGCCCCTTGCCCGCACTCCCCATCATGGCCAGCTCAGAGGCTGCCACAGGCTTGCCTGAAGGTGCCCCTGTGGGATCAGCAGCATACCCCAAGACTGCAGAAGACAAGAGGAGATTCTCAAGCCCCTGCGAGCTGTCCTCACACCTCCTCCCTTCTGACCCTGCCCTGTTCTATTCCCTCCTGTCCGCCATCTCACTTCCCACCTGCCCCCCAGCCACCTTTCCCAGCACAGCCACTCTAGACCTGATGCCTCTACTTCTACACACCTGCTTGTCTGCCCTCCCCTCTCAATGGTGGTCCCCCAAGAGCTGGTCCTAGAAGGCCCGCATGGGCAGGAGCAACTACCAGCTCATCTCTACCTGACAGATGGATAAACAAGGACATTCCCAGGCAAACCTGCCCCAGGAGAGCTCCACACTCCAGCTCCAGTCAGGACCCATCTCTCAGGCCTGTCCTCAGAAATCTCCCCAACTCCAGGCATCTGCCCAACTCCAGGCTTAGGGACCCAGTGGTTTTCTTCCCTCTAATAAGCACCCAAAGCTTCACATGTCCCCAGAGTATGCTCCCCACCTCCTGAAAGACTCCTCCCAGAGAACCTAAGCAGAAGCCTATGTCTTTCCAATTGCTCAGGCCAAAACCTCAGGGCATCCTCCTGCTGTCCCCAACCCCAGATTTAACCAGGCAGCAAGTCCTCTGGCTTTGCCTCTGAATAGATGTCCAAGGAGCCATTCCCCACTAACGCTGCTACATCATGACCCCGAGCCACCACCTTGCTCCTGTTCCACCTTGCAGCCTTTTGTCTGGGTTCCTAGCCATACCCTGCCACAGTCCATCCTCCCAGCAGCCAGAGGTCCTCTCCATCCCCCTCACTTGCTCCTGCCGCTTCCCCTCCTCTCATCCACTCCCTGCAGTGTTCCCTGAACGCCCAGGGCTCATCCTCCTCATCCTCCTCGCACACAGGCAAGCCACCTGCCTCTGCTCCACCAACCACTCCAGTTCCCCTGTAGAGTCCACCCAGCACTTCTCTGCTTCATTTCTCCCTTTATTTCCCATCACCACCTAACCCGCTCGTATCTGACCTACTGACCTCCGTTGGGGTCTGTCTCCTCCAACAGTAGAATGCTGTTTCCTCTGCTAAGGCCCCACAGCCCAGGCGTGGGGACCTGGTGCAGGAGCTCAGTGAACTGTGGAGTGACCACCATGCAGGACCTGCTCTCCGTGGGTGATGTGAGAGGGAAATAGGCAGGAGGCAGCTGCTCTGGGGCCACAGCTCCGCCTGCACCCTGAGGAGCCTCCATCCACACAGATGCAGCAGAGCAGCGGAAACTGCGAGGCCTGTGCACGTGGATGGGAATGTGCCCCAGCACCCAGGAAGCTCGTCAATGAAAGGCTCATTTCATGGGCCCCGCTGGCGAGCATGACAGCATCATCCACATGTCCACTCTCTGCAAAGAAAAATGGGCCCTTTGAGGGATAAAAATAGCCCACCAGATGTGGGGGTGCCTGAGGGTCTTTTCCCAGGACTCTGGCGTGTGCCCTGCAGCTGCACGAGTGGCAGCCTATCCACTGGACTCCACAGGTTGCCAAAGCTAGTACAGCCGGGGGGGGGGGGGACGGTTACCCTGAGACCCTTCCCCCCACGGGAATGCAGCATGACCACAGAGTGCAGGCTGAGCATGCCAGTCAATGGGTTCAGGGTGCTGTGTGATGTGCAAAACCAGACACGAATGCACTATGTGTTTCTTTACCCACAAAAAAACAGGGGGGCAGAAGCTGGGCTGAGGCAAGTCTCTCAGGGAGGCTGTGCTCACGAAAGCCCAGGCCTGCTACCGTGTGCAGGACATGTGCAGTCTTGGCGGGGAAGCCCCAGTAGACTACATTGTGACTGTGGAAATGCAAAAACAACAGCACTTGAAGCTGCCTGAAGACTCCCAAAGCCTGATACTATGGATATCAGTCAGCTGCTCCCCACTGCCCATACAGGCCTTGCCTGGAGAAGTCAGCCCCAAGGCACCCAAGCATGCTCTAGATCCGAGCTGTTTCCACACATGCCAGCCCAGCTGTATGTGTGATTACAGCTTTCCTAGAAATGAGGCTAACAGAGTAAAAAGGAACAGGTGGTGTTCGCTTGTATCCACTTTATTAACCTTATATCAAACCCAATAAACACCCACAACAGATCATGGCCCACATCACTAGAGAGGCACTGCAGCGGCTGTGTGCTGAGGAGTCCTTGCAGTCCGTTTCTCATCTAATACTGCAGGTGCACCTGGCTCTGACTGGCCGCACCCCCCCCAGTGCTTCGTGCCAGGTGTTATGTCCCTGATGAGTCAGCTGGTGCACATCTAATGCACCGAGAAGCAGTATGGCCAACACAAAGCTGTTGGCGTTGGAGCCAGTTCAGATATAAATGTGCTGAGCATATGGCTTCTGGTCACTACAAATGAACCCTTAGCCAGTGGCCCCTGGCCCCAGGCTTTCCTCTCATCTTTGCGTCCAACAGATGGACATTGCTAATACTCCACACGTCCTGTCCTGCTAGAGTAGCTTTAGGGTGCATGGTCCACCTGTGAGATAATCTAGATCAGTGGCTTATTCTCAGACCCAGGCTTCAGAGACTAAAAGCTCAAACCACTCACCATTAGTCAGATCAGCATCCTGGGTGCCCACAGAGGGTAGCCAGGCACTTCTCCAGGTGACAGCCTCGTGGGACTACAGCAGAGGACCAGATAGAACCTCTCGAGTCTCCTAACACTAGCAGAAGTGATTACCTCCGATTTAGGGTCATATAATTAAATCTACAACAGTCCTGCTCTCTGGCTCTGTGAGAATCAGAACCATACTTGCTAAAAATCAGGCCGGGGTCGTCTGGCTACTACGAAGCAGCCCTGCCTCTGGTGAGGGGTGGGAAGTGGGAGGTGGGGCACATTCGGACTCCTGGGCAGCACCTACACAGCATGCTTGTTAAGACTGCAGGACTGTGTCAAATTGGGGGGTTGGGGGGCGCGGAAGCCTGAAACTCAAAGTTGTTTACTCTCTGTGCACTTTCCCCCCACAGCACAGGCAACATGAGAGTCTGAGAGGTCTAAAAAACCACAGGCAACACACAACACACACAGAATCCCGTGGCTCCCGGCTCATGAGACAGACCACCAGGGAACTTGCCTCCTTCCTCCCAGGCTGAGGAGCCCCTGGAAGCTGCCAATTAGGCCATGGCCCTCAGTCAAGCCCAAGAAGCCTGCAGGGGACACTCTAGCACTTATTCCAGTCTCAGTGGCCGAGACTCTGCCCTCACCAGGTGGACTCACAGTCCTAATGGTCAGCTCCTCACAGAGGCTGTCCTCTCGCCAAGGCCCTGCTTCATAGAAACCACAGAAATGGCAACTGGAAGGATGCACCTGCTTTGTCCCACAGAAGGACAACGAAGCTGTTTGCATGGACCACTTCACACTGGGAAGGGTCCCTTAAGAGTTACTTTTGCTTCCACTTCAACCCAAGTTCTAGAATATACATCTTAATTTTCCTAAATATTTCCTTTTCAAATGGCCTTTTGTAAGCAGACTATTTATGACATGAAAGCTACAGCCAGGGGACTTAGGGACTTAAAGATCCTGCTCATTACAACAAAAGTCACATCTGGAAGCACCTTCTAACACAGTCATACCTGTGTAAACCTTTATTTTTTTCTTTTCTTCTTCCTTTTTTTTGAGAGAGAAAGTTTCATTCTGAGTAGAATGCTGTGGTATCATAGCTCACAGCAATCTCAAACTCCAAGGTCGAATCAATCCTCTTGCCTCAGCCTCCCATATAGCTGAGACTACAGGCACTGCCACAACAAGTGGCTAATTTTTCCATACTTAGTAGAGACAGGGTCTTGCTCAGGCTAGCTTCGAACATCTCAACTCAAGCAATCCACCTACCTCAGAGTACTAGGATTGCAGGCATGAGCCACCATTCCTGGCACACCTGTATAAGCCTTTAATCCACATCTCTGGGACCAGGCACAGGTGATGGGGTATGGGGGTCTGAAGATGTGTCTCCCCAGCTCAATGCAGTGATGGCAGTCAACTCACACACACACATATTTCCATCCTGTCATCGGGCCTTGTCTGTGCTGGCCTCAACCACAGAAGACACCCCCCAAACCAAGCACATAAGCAAGCCAGGCTCAGATGCCCTCCGGCAGGGCAGGAGGCTGAGGGCAGTGTCCCGGCCCCTGGCAGGCCACTGAAGGGCAGCACTCACCCTGGGGCTGGGTGGACACCCACTCTGCAGGGCCCCAGGGAGCCCATAGTCCTCCAGAGCACACAACAGCACCAGGCATACCCCCTGTGGTTCCACAACCCCACAGTCCCTGGCCAGCCCACCCTGAGCCCCGCACAAGCCAGGGAGCCCCCTTCCCCTCCATGTCTACAGGTGAGGAGACTGAAGCACGAGAAGTGAACAGCCAGCTAAGGACAGACGACCCTGCCAGGAGGATGCTGGATCCCAGTGGCTAGAAGGGGCAGGGAAGAAGCAGAGCACATGGCCCTACAAGAAAGTGGTTGGGTGTGTCACTTCCCCTTGGCATCCTCGGCCAGTCTATCTAGGGCTGCCTAGACATGCTGACGCGTCACCTATGCCCTGTGCGGTGGGGCCCACATGGGCCAGCACTCACAGTCTTAGCACAGTCCCACGCGCTACCCTGTACC
Organism: Loris lydekkerianus; assembly: GCA_963574355.1. Taxonomy (NCBI): domain Eukaryota; kingdom Metazoa; phylum Chordata; class Mammalia; order Primates; family Lorisidae; genus Loris; species Loris lydekkerianus. The sequence goes on from CAUYPK010033699.1 coordinate 20,508, forward strand.
CCTGCAGATACAAGGGGCAGAATGGAAACAAGGGTACAGCAGCCCCAAGGCCCCCCAGGCCTTCATGAACACGGGCCAATGTGACTTTGTGAGACAGAAAAGAAGCAACTGACCACCAGCTCCCGCAGATCTCTACGGTGGGGCAACAGGGCACCTTCAGAGACCCAGTGCAAACTCCACAGCATGCCAGCCCGGACAGGGGCATGGCCTCGCAGGCACCTCCCGGCCTAGCTCTGCCCCTCTGGTCCAGCGAAGCCAGTGCTGACGCAGGGTGCTGGGCTCACCACCGAGATGAGCCTCAGCCCAGCATCACCTACCCACGGCCACCCCCTGTGCTGCCTAATTGGAGTCCTCTGCAGCCACATCCCCCATACAGGCCTTGACCACTCCCACAGAGCTGCCTGGGCTTCTGGGGCAAACAAAAATTTTCTGCCCTGCTCTCCAATCACACCCACCTGGGCAGGGCACAAAATAATCAGCTGGCCCTGCTGACAGACACAGCTGAGCACCTGAGACCATGACACTCGGTTCTGAAAACAGCCATTATTCCAAGGCAGATTTTATTGCTTACCTGGTGAGCAGTGTCGTCAAACATCTCAGCACCGATTTCTTCCCAGTGTCTGCTATCAATAAAATCTGAGACAGTTAGAAAAAAGAGACATGTTAGCAGACTGAACTTTAGACTCAAATCCATACAGAGGGGTTCAACGTTTTGTTTTTTTCTCCTGCTGCACATTGTAAGAATAAGTGTCTTGGACCACACATTAAATATACAAACACTAACGAAAAGTGATGAGCAAAAGAAAAGGTCCGTGCACACTTTTCATCAGATCCAATAACAAAACAACCCTCAAATAATCTTCATGCAGCCCCTGGGCCACAGGTTGGACACCCCTGCCTTACACATACTTATACAAATTCCATAAAACACACAAAATTCACTCCAACTGTGCTCAAAATGCCCCCCAGGGACTCTGAGAGTGGTCAGTGACAGGGTACAGCTGACCTGGCCAGGTGAGACCAGGAGGCATCACAGCTAAAGGACAGGAAGAACTGGAAAGGAGGCAGCCCCCACAGCTTCCCCGGCCCTGCCTGGCGCCAGCTCCCAGCACCTGCGCAGCAGAGCCTCACAGCTCACACAAGGGGCACAATCTGAGCCAGGGCGGCCTCACCCAGAACTGGTGTGATCGTTAACAAAACCATGGTCAGGAACGATGCTCTGAAACAGAGCTTCCCATCATTCCCCAATTTAGATTCATGTGTTAGTACTCACTATTGCAACAACTTAATTATATTCTTAAAAACCAAATCAGAAGAGGAGGAAAAAGGGGAAGGGGAAGAAGGCAAGAAACCAAAAAAGTACCAGAATTTGGGAGGGTTTTTAAATAATCTCGAAGGTAGGGAAGGCTTCACCCATTAAGGAGAAACACGGAAACAAACAGAATACAATAATCTCCCAACCCCTGGAGCAAACAGCCAGAGCCCCACCTAAAGGGCAGGGCCACAAGTGGCAAGTAAAGGGAGAGGCTTGTTCACTGTCACTATGAAGGGAAATACAAATTAAAACCAGATGGTCGGGTGGCGCCCATCACTCAGTGGCTAGGGCACCGGCCACATACACTGAGGCTGGCAGGTTCAAACCTAGCCCGGGCCTGCTAAACAACAATGACAACTACAACAACAAAAAGTAGCCGGGTGTTGTGGTGGGCGCCTGTAGTCCCAGCTACTTGGGAGGCTGAGGCAAGAGAATTACTTAAACCCATGAGTTTGAGGTTGCTGTGAGCTGTGACGCCATAGCACTCTACAGAGGGCAACATAGTGAGACCCTGTCTCAAAAAACAAACAAAAACCCTATATGGTCATTTTCACTGTTCAGATGGGCACATAAAAGGATGAGCCATCAGGGGAGGAGAAGAGACAGGACCGGCTGGCCGTGACATACAGGAGCCATGCCCCTGCTCAGACTCAAAGCTTCACGAGCAAAGCCATGGAAACAGCCTTGAAGTACAGCAGTGGCTACCCAAACAGTAAATACACAGTTGTCCAAACACCGAATGCTACGCAGCTGTTACAAAGAATGAACTAGGAGGTCACTTTTCATGGGGAGGAATGAGGGGCAGACCATGCCAAGGTGGATGGGGGTGTGGGGGTGAGAGCAGGAGGGTTCTTCCATGTACTAGTGAACAGCTACACAGGAAATGCAAGTGTCTGCAAGGACGGTCAGGAGGGTGCTCACAGGCTCTCACACTGTGGAGTGGTCTGGGGGTTGGAGGGCAACTCAGTTGCAGTGTCCACATGCTCCATATTGGTGGCCTTTTACCCCACACACACTACAACGGACATGTACCATGGTCCCTCCACGCAGCAGCTCCCAACTGCTGTTAGGGAAACCCCAACCTGTCAGCTCCATGTGGAGCACACGCAGGGGAAGGCCGACACTTGGCTGATCACACAGCTCCCCATCTGAGCCCCCCAGAACACACCTGCCACACATACTACACAAGTTCACATGCATAAACACACGCGTGTTTCTTAAATAACAGACAAGTTAATGGATAGCTTTAAGAAGGCTAGGATGAGTTTTACCAATCCACTTTCCCCCATGGCTCATTGGACTCAGTTTGGTTTAAGAAAGGAAATTCTCAAACTTTGCTGAATCCCAAAGTGCAGAGCTCGGTGTTGAGATCTTCTCTCTGAGAAGAAATGCTGAGAAATCTCTCAGTGTCACAGCACTGCAAATCCTTAAAACTTGATTTCATACGTGCAGACAGATGTTGGGACATCTAACTTCAGCCCAAAACTTAGATGTGGTGCTGTTATAGCTCAGAGTAATCAAGATCCCTGGCACCTTATGACACAAAGCCCCACAAAGCTGGGTTCTGCAGACAAGCGGGCTCCCAGGCATGTGGCCGCCAACACTCTTCCTGCAGTAACGCTGATGAGAGCAGCAGCAGACAGCTGGCTGATGGAGCAGGAAAGGTTTATTCCCGGAGGCATACCCACACAGAGCTGAGTTTTCTTTACAAAACAGATGCTCGGGGGGGGGGTGGGGGGGGGTGGGGGGTGAGTGGGTGTGTCTGTGTGTGTGGTGAGATGATGAAACGTTTTTAAATTGAAAGAGTAAAAGTGCCCCAATAGCCATCTACAGGACATAAGTGATGCCTACCACTCAAAACAAGCCACAGTGCCTCACTTTTATAGCTGTCCTTGGTCCTTTACCAACAGCAGGAACAGAACAGCCTAGCTGTGAGCTGAAAATCTACAACAGCAATGTTCTGCATGAAGAAGGGGGCAGCACCCCGAGGCTGACTCTGCTGGCCAGGGGACTGGGGCCCTCTCCTCTGTGATCCAGGTCCTGCTACTGTTTTGTCCTTTTTTGCTGGGGGCTCAGGGGGCACTAAACTTGTTGGCATCAACCAGTCTTCAGAAGCAGATTTCAGCTCTGTGTTTAAACCCCCAAAACGCAGCCAACTAGAACAAAGGGCTCAAATTGGACTCACGGTCACTGAATGCTTTCCTTTTCACCTCAGACTCAGGCTTCAGAGTTCTACGGGTAGTTGCTAATTTTCAGAACGAGACGCCCATCAAAAGTGGACGGTGTGACTGACACCCTCAGTGAAAACTGCCCCGACAGCCCCCAAAAGGCACCAGCAGCGCGTCCCTGCCCCTCTTCTCTCAGACGCACTACACGCTCAGGGGATACATTATGATTTTTAAAATCATAACGCAAATATAAAATTTAAAAGTGTAACCGGAAATTCAGTTATTTCACCAGACGACAACTGTGAGAGAAAGGAAAAAAGAAAATGGCCAGAAATCCTGCCTCCTGCCTGGAGTTTCGGAGGACTTCAGGGGCAAGTCAACCACAGGACGCCTCCCCAGGCTGACTCTGGCCTGGAATCTGAAAGAGAAAAGATGGAAACTTACCAATAAGGAGACACCCTCAGATGTGGGGTACAATGCCCCAGCTGGGGAAAGCAGGGACAGGAAACAAAGCAGCAGCTAGGGACACAGGGGACAGACTTCAAAAGCCTACCAGTCGCACTGAGTGAAGCCCCCATCCCCGCCCACCAAGGGAAACTGAGGTCGGCCATCAGACAGTGCAGGTCTCTTAGGGAACAGGGGTACAGGGCCATTACCACAGGGGGAGGGCTGCAAGCACCCCACCCAAGGGCCCTGCTCTCTGCTTAGCTCACACTAACAACTGTAACACAGGCTCGTGTGCTCCTGATTACATTGGATTTCTTTCTTTATTTGGAGGCATCTCTTATCTTAACACCATGCCTTCTCCACGGCTGCAAGCACCTTGCATGCCTGACGCAGCACCAAGCATACAGGGCTTAACAAACACTCTGGGGCCAACTCGGTGGGGCAGACAGGGCTGCCCCAGTTAAGAGTCTCATATCCAGGTATCTCTCAAGAGCCCCTCATTCTGGCTCAGACCCACAGACAAGAGTGGGAAAATCCAGTGGCGGAATGCTCCTCCCTGCCCTCCATGACCAGAGGCTCACTATAAAAAGAGCCCTGACTCCACAACACCCCATGGAGAACAGACAACAGGGTCTGAGACCCCTGGAAACCAGCACGTCTGGGGGTGGCTCATGGCTGCTAAAGAGGCACTTTAAAAATGGCCACACATTAAAATGTTATTTAACTCATTACTCATGAGATGTTATGATCCTTTCACAGCAGAAGTCCAAGAATTCTAAGATGATATGGAGGTGACCAGGAAGGGGGCTGGGAGTGGCTGCATAACAGACAAGGGGTCTCCCTTTGGGTGCCGAAAATGCCTCATCTCAGAGCCACACAGAGACTGCAGAACACTGCGAAGGTGCTAAATCCCACACAATTGTCAGTTTCATAAGGTTCACTTTATTTTATGTGAATTGAACCTCACGAAAAAAAAAAAAGAGAGAGAGAGAGTTGGAGTGAAGAAATATTGGAATGAATTTCCAAGGGACTAGACTGTTCCACAGAAGGAGGGCTTCCACAGCACCAAGGGACGAGGCACGTAGAACACTAAATGGTGTGAATGAAAAACACAAAGCGGGGCGATCCCTCAGGTGTGAGCTTCCACCACGGTGATGTGTTTCCATTTTCAGAAATGCCTTTTCTTTCTGTCCATCTGCACAGAAAGGGCTTCTCCAATACCTCCAAGAGCCCGTAAAGTTGGACAGGAAGCTGCCTCAGTGCCTTTGCCTTCTGTGAGCAAAACCAGGTGCTAGGGAGGCACTGAGATTTTGTCCCCATGTTCATGCCTACTGCGGACTGGGTGAGCACACACATGACCACCTTCACAGGCTACACACGTACCTGAGGGCCACAGCACATGTCCCTTCTGTCCAGAACACACGGAGCATCAAGAGAGCACCCTGCCTCTGTCCAAACAAGGCCACGCTCAAGAAACATCGCTCAAAGACGTGCAGCCGCTCACTCCCAAAGCAGAGCCAACTGTGCTTTCTCACTATACTCCGCACACTCCAAGTATGATAATCACACTACTACTCAGACCTGACATGTGAGTGTTCCCAGACCCTGAGTTCTGTCCCCGTGTGCAGCCACAGAGGTGGCTGCCGGCCCACAAGCACTCACTGCTGAGTGCATATGACAATGACAGATAAGAGCTCAGTGTCAACTACTGCAGCCTTCCTCAAGGATGCTGCCCCACCTCCATAGCACGCTCGTTACTAAATAACTAGAAGGTTCTAAGCCACCAGCTCCAGAGGCAGAGCCCCCTTAGAGGGCTTTGTTACTCTTTTACAAGCAATCAGAGCAGAAAATAAAATGTCATCAACCTCCCAGAAAGAAAATGAATTATTAATCTGCAAGGTTCACAACCCTACATGCGGAAATTAACTGGAGTTCTCCCTTTGTGGTTAAGGCTGGAAGTTTCCAGGACCAGAAGTGGACACTCCTCTCCTAGCCGGTGAAAAATCCCTGCGTCCATCCTGGCAGCCATGCACACACAGACATATGGCACACCCTGGTATGGGCACAAGCCTGCCCCTCTCCTTGTGTCCTCATGTCCCCAGCCACTGACTTGTAACTCCACAGGACTGAAATAACCTCATGAAACACACACGTCTGATGCCCCCCACCTGTCCCCACACCACAGCATTCTTAGAGCTCTGGGCCATTTGGTTCTTACAATTCAGACCAAAGGAGACCGAGACTGCAAGTTCCAAGACGTGACACGTGGTCCTTCCTTACCTGCACTTCCCACGGTCAGCATGTGTCAATCGTATAACAAGGGGTGACATCCCACTTGAGAAAGCCATAATTCTTATAAGTCGTTGCAAGGACATGACCACAGCAGAGTCAGGACAGGCTGGCAGGTGGCACATCCCACAGCCTCCGGCTTGGAGAGCAGCCAACCGGCTGCCAAGGCTAGTGCTCCGTGCGTCACTGCTCCGGTCTTGCCTAACCTGGCATTTATGCCTGTGACACGCATCCCTGCAGCAATGCTGGACGCACAGCCTCCAACAGAAAGAGAAGGACAGCCTGAGCTGTCACAGCACAATCACGGGGACGGCAGGTAGCCAAACAAAACAATTTTCAAGAAAACACTGAGAAACTCGAATGGTCACAGGGTAGGGCCTGGTCGTCCAAGGACTGCTGATCATTGAGAAAACTCAGCACCCGAGGATGGCTCCAGGGCACACAGCACCATGCCGCCCAGTACCTGCAGCCAGCATCTGCGGACCCTCTGCATCTGAAAACCTATTTTCCTTTCATTGCTCATTAATTATTCTATTTTAAATCCCATCATGACACACATTTTTTAATTAAATGAAGCAAAACTCATCTTGCTTGGAGAATTACTAAAAAACTGAGACCCTTTCTCTGACATAAGAAGATGCTACTCTATCAGGGTCAGGAACCCAAATCCACAATGACCTCCATCAGTGAAAACATGTCTACTTAACAACCTAAAATGAAAACAGCCAAGAATTCATATAAAAGGATACACTGTCAACTATCTTAAGCCTCCACCCACCAAGTAAAAACAACAGCACAGCAAGCTCTGCTTTAAACACAGCCCTAGAACACACCACCCATGTAGCCATATTTTGACTGGGTTTTTTTAAGTAGGCTAACTTGTAGCCTTTATTGGAAATAGACAAAAGCATCATTAAATCACTGCCTATTAACATAACACTCAGAATAATCACCTCAAACGCCATAAAAAGGGGTGAATATCTCCTCCACTCTCCGGTGGCTGCAGGTTTCTTCTCTCTGCTGTAAAGCTAGCTGGACCCTCCGGGTGTGTCTAACTTCTATACCCAAAACAGAAGTGACTTGAAACTCCCCAAGACATTAAGTCCTTCAGGTCACTGGGTGCCTGGGTATTATCACTCTTGGGTACCAAGTGCTATTTCAGGACTTAAAAGCCTTAATGTCCCCACTAAAGTACCACATTTGGTATTCCCCAGGGAGTATCATGTAAGCCGGGGGATCCAACCCAGTGAGAATCTGGCAATACCCACAGACTCCAGTGCTGCTTCCAAACAAAGACTGTGCTTAAAACATTAGGTTTGAGGTCCCCAATATGTTAATACATTCCCAAGTCCCAATACCAGACCCCACAGACATTAAAAGAGTCCACAACTTAGAGGAAATGACCAAATTTCTCAATAAAACTACCAAAACTCACCCAAGATGAAATACCTGAATAATACTGTAAATACTAAAGAAATTAAATATGTAGTTAAAAACTAAAAAAGATATCTGAAAAGGGTCAGAAGATAGTTTTAAAAAATGGCAAATTCCACCAAACATCTAAGGAAGAAATAATAGTAATTATACATAATCTCCTCCAGAAAATAAAGGAAGAAGAAACATTTCCCAACTTAAATGAGGCTAGCACTGCCCTGATAGCATAGCCAAAGACAGCACAAGATGACTATAGGCCAGTCTTTCTCATGATCACAGACACAAAAATCTGCAATAAAGTAGCAGCAAACTGCATCCAACAATATATGTATAAAAGCAATGAACCACAAACAAAGGGAATTTATGACAGAATGCAAGGTTGGTTCGATACATAAAAATCAATAAATGCAATCTACCATACTAACATAAGAAAAAAAACATGGGTATATCAATTTACACAGAAAAAATTCTGATCCATTCAGGGCTAAAAACTCCCAGCAAACCAGGACTAGAAGGTAATTCTCTCAACCTGACAAAGGGCATCGATGAAAAACTCAGAAATAACATCATACTCAATGGTGGGAGACTGAATGCTTCCACCTACAATCAGGAACAGGCAACGATGTGCTCTCTCGCCACTTCTCAACATTTTTCTGGAAGGCCTAGGCTAGTGAAATAAGCAAGCAAAAGAACTGCAAGGCACACCAACAGAAAAGAACAAAATTAAATGATCACCTATGCAGAAAATTCCAAGTAAGTTATTTTTTGTACAAAAAGCTCTTGGAACTATTAAGTAAGCTTAGCAAAGTCAGAGGGTACAAGGTCAACAACATTAATATTAGTCATATTTCTATGTACTCTTCCAACATTCGGTAAATTGGTACCCTGAATTTCATCAAAATTAAAATGTTTGGCTCTGTGAAAGATTCCATAGGATTAAAAAACAAGCTACAAACTGGAAGAAAAGATTTCAAGTCACATGTCTGACAAAGAATTTACATTCAGAATATATAAAGAATTCTGAGTGATGTGTAAAAAAAATAGACTATATAAGGAAGTCTCAAAACTCGCAAACAAGAAAATAAATAATCCAACTAAAATATAAGCAAGACTTACACAGTTACTTCATCAAAGAGGATATGCAGATGGGAAGTAAGCACATAAAAATATTTTACACCATTAACCATAAAGAAATGCAAATTCGTCCAGGCATGGTGGCCTAGCACTCTGGGAAGCCAAGGAGGATGGCTTGCTGAGCTCAGGAGTTTGAGATCAGCCTGACCAAGAACTGAGCAAAAGCAAGACCCCCATCTCTACTAAAAATTAAAAACTAGTCAGTGTTGTGGTAGGTGCCTGTAGTCCCAGCTAACTAGGAGGCTGAGGCAGGAGGATCACTTGAGCCTACGAGTGCTTTGGGGGCTTTTTAAAGACAGTCTCACTTTGCAACCTTCAATAGAGTGCCATGGCATCCTAGCTCCCAGCACCTCAAACTCTCGGGCTCAAGAGATCCTCTTACTTCAGCCTCCCAAGTAGCTGGGATAAGGCGCCCACCACAACACAGGCTATTTTTAGAGACAGGGTCTCACTCTTGCTTAGGCTGGTCTCAAACTTCTGAGCTCAGCCAATCCACCCACCTCAGCCTCCCAGAGTGCTAGGATTACAGGCATGAGCTACCACACCTGCCCTGCTGGAGCCTAAGAGTTTGGGGTTGCTGGGAACTATGGTAGTGCCACAGTATTCTACACAAGGTGACAGAGGAAGACTCTGTCTCAAAATTAAGAAAAGAAAGAAATGCAGATTTAAAGCACAATGAGACACAATATACACATTATCAGAATAGCTTTAAAAAAAAACCTAACAATATGTAGATATTGATGAGGACACGAGGCAATGTTACTGGTGAGAATGAAAAATGGTATAGCTGCCCCAGAAAAGATTTCAGCAGTTTCTCACAAAGTTAAACACACACTGAAGGCCCGGCACCACAACCCCAGTCCTGGGAAACAGTAATAGTGCAGTGAAAGAAGTCTACACTAGAGGCTACTCTATGACCCATTATGTCAGCAGTTTTCCACCTGTGGGTCGCGACCCCTTTATAACAATGAAAATACATCCTGGCATTAGGAAGGTGGAGAATCACATCATGATTATGTGATAGTCTTGAAAAGGTGAATTACTAGGACAAAGCCACAGGTAGTCAGGGGTGGGACAGGGTGTGATAGGTTGAGGGGGGGGATTACTTGGGGAGAGGGATGGAATTTCTCTGAATTGAAATTGCAGTGGTGGTTACACAATCTATATGTGAATTGTGCACCAAATTGTGCACCAACTAAACATTCTTACTGTATATTAATTTAAAAATAAAAAAAAGGAATTTTGCACCAAAGAACTATACACAGTAGAATTGTGCACCAAAGTAAACATTTTTACTGCATATTAATTTAAAAATAAAGGAAAAGGAAAAAAAGAATAAAATGACTGTACCAATTTGACTGGAATATCTCTGTAAATATCTTTATTTTTAGCCAGACACGAAAGGACAAATACTGTGTGATTCCATTCATATGATGTCCCTAAGTAGTCAAAGTAATTGAGATAGAAAGGAAGGTGGGGGCTGCCAGGGCTGTGGAGGGGCAGCAATGGGGAGTTAGGGTTTAATGGGGACAGAGTGTCAGTTGGGGAGAAAGCTTAGGGTTGGGCATGGTGGGTCACACCTGTAATCCCAGCATTCTGGGAGGCTGAGGCAGGAGGATCACTTAAGGCCAGAAGTTCAAGCCCAGCCTCAGCAATAGTCAGACCCTGTCTCTACAAAAAACAAACAAACAAAGTAAAAGAAAGAAATATTAGCTGGGCATGGTGGCACCTGTAGTCCCAGCTACTAAGAAGCTGAGGAGCCCAGGAGTTTGGGCATAGCCCACATTTGAAGCACAGGGCTACAGTGAGCTACTATCACGCCACTGCCCTCTAGCCTAAAAGACACAGCAAGACTCTGTCTCTTTAAAAAAAAAAGAGAGAGAGAGCGAGCCAAGGAGAAGAAGGTGGTGATGGTTGCACAAAATGTGGATGCTATGCATGTTTTACCACAATTTTTAAAACTTGTTTTTTCATCAGAAAAGAAAATTTACAAAATTATATCTGTACAAAGATCAAACAAAGAAGTTCAAAAGGTTGAAGTCTCTCCCCAACACACTCTCCAGACAGTATCACTGTTGACAACTTGCTAGGAGTCAGACTTTCACTGTGCTTACCCTGCAATTCACTTGAGCACGGTAGGAGGTAGAAGCATCGCCTGGAGGACGGGGCAGAGGGCAGAAGGACACCACACCCTTAGCAGGGCTGTGGATCCCTCAGGGGCCTGGTCCCCATCCAGGCATCCTGCAGACGCACGGCACCACATTCTAAGCCTAAATCATCCTACTACCAGCTTTGGTTGCCAAGAATTCTCACTCCAATAATGTCCAAATGCAATCTGCAACTTCTAGACACACGACACCAATAAACTCCGAGGACAAACACTGTCTGACTCATGTACCCAACCCTGCACATCGAAAGCATTTCAGCAGTAATTAACCTTCAGTTAAACTGTGGTTGAGTTTAGAAATCACTAGCATCTTAATCTAAATAAGAACATCACACAGATTATCCTGGACAAATACAATGTAAACAGATACCAATGTCTCCACATTCTTAATTGTGAGCCATATTCCTTTGTACGCATCAGTGAAAACACCCAGTAAACAATCTGCACAAACCTCCCTTAAACTGGTTTCTTTCTCTATGGTTAGAAGCACTAAACTTACCTGAAGATCTGAACCTGTAAACCATTTTGTTAAAGTGTATACTTTGTTACCTTTTTCAACTCTTACCATTCCAAGAACATCCCTGCAGAGGACAAGTGCTGAAACACAGAATATTATCAAGCCACTGTCCCCCAAGCCTCAGTGTCTGACAAACATGTGTCCCTCAAGGAAGAGAAAAAAGTCAGGCAGAGCACTCACTGCACTGCACGCTCCTCCTCCCGGCCAAACTTTCAGGACGGGTTGGAGACTTCAGAGTCTGGTCTCCAGTTGATGACTGGCTGGCCCCTTCAACAGTCCCCACTGTGTAGCCCCAGGGGAGTCTTAAAAGTGCTTCTGAGAACAGCAGTCCTGACTTTAGAACCTGAGGCTGTCCCGCTGTGTGGCCACCAGGCCCACACAAGGAGGCTCTCTCCAGCAGGAAAGGGTTAAAGTGCAGGCTGAAGACAAGAGAGACCTGGAGCCCCTGGCTACCCAGAAAGACATGGCTTTCTGAGAAATGATGATGGGCAGACTTGCAGAATACCCCAGAGGCCAGGGAGTGGCGGCACCGAGGCCTATGTTCTCACACACCTGGGAGTGAGGATGGGCCTCTTAGAGCTCCAGTTCCCAGTGGCATCACCCCTGAGCCTCAGCCAGCAGGAAACAGGGCACGGGACACACCACTGCCAGTCCCAGAACTGGCCTACACTGCCTGTGAGTCCTGCCAGGCCCTCTCCTTTACCTCCAACATCACACCTGCTGGAAAAAGAAGAGAAAAGCCCCCACTCCCCGCCCTGCAGGCCTGGAGCTCCCCTGCCTCCCCACTCACCTTGCACCCACCAGGCAGCACCTTTCCAGGCCAGGCTGGGCCCACCCCAACCACCCGGCTGGGTTTCTTCTCATTCTCTGCAATTATCTACCACCAAATTGATAGGATGGCAACAAAGGTCTGATAAGAGCATCCCAGGCACACGGGAGGCCAAGGTCAGCAGACTGCCGAAGTACAGGAAATGAGGACAAGACTACAACTTGCACAAACATTTTTTTCCCAGAAAAAGAAAATATCAGAGAGGCAGAGCTCCAAGGCTTCCTGGTAATAAACACCCCTAATGTGTCCACACGCTGCCGTGCACTGGTGGGAAAACGAAGCAGTCTGTGCAGGGAGGATGGCAGGAATCATCCCAGAGGCGCCTAAGGTATTGCTCCTGCCTAAACGTGGGGCCATCTGGACAGCAACAAAGCAGCCGCCCCAGAAGCAAAGGCAGCTTTGCTTTTGTGAGCTTGGCCCTGGGAGCTCCTGGTGGCGATCAGAACTTAAGAAACAACAACCTTTGTCCACCCGTGCTGTCCTGGTGACCTCTGGGGACAGGCTTCCCCTTTTCTCACACACTCCAGCAAGTGCAAACACTTCACCTGCAGCCCACAGCCCACTTAGGGCCCCCTGGCACCTGGAAACACTGACATGAGTGATGGCTAATGTCATGTGTCAACTTGGCTGGCCACGGTACCCAGACATTTGGTGAACCATCATTCCTGATGCTTCTGTGAAGGTATTTTCTGAATGAGATCAACGCAGCAGAGACTTGAGTAAAGCAGCCAATCCCCATACTGGAGCAGGCCTTATCCAGTCAGCTGCAGACAGACTGACCTCCCCAGAGGAGGTGGGAATACTACACACAGACTGCCTTGGGCCTTTCTCTGGGTCTACTGCACCACCCTGCAGATTTTGGGCTTGTACCTCCACAGTCACATAAGCCAGTTCCTTACACTAACCCCCTCTTTCTCACCAGGCCCATATGCACAAACACACATATACCCCCCCCCCCGTGTCGGTTCTGTTTCTCTGGAGGGCCCTGACCAATACACTCAATCAGTGTTGTGGGGAAGTCAGCGTGCCTGGCTTTCAAGATGCTCCTGGCCTGTGTCCTCCTATCTCCTACTTCAGAGTAGAACCTGACTGTGTTGGGAAGCTTCCATGAGCACCCCGCACAGGACACCAACAGAAAGCCTGTAAATGATCTGGGCACATGCACAGCATCTGCCCAGGACACTTGGCTGAACGGTCCAGGGACAGCAGAGCCGACACAGCTGACCCCAGAGAAACAGGGCACAGGACTGTGGCACCGTGTCAAATTCTCACCCGGGGCTATCATTCTACACAAGCCAGAGGCACCACAGGGGAGTAGGGATGAGTTTTATCTTTTGGCTAAAAATACAATGAAGGCTTCTGGAAAATAATTTCAGTAAGCTTCCTATCAAGCACAGACTCCTAACTCCAGGAAAGCCTTTCAGAATGTAGACCTCCAGCTTACTCTGCACTGCTATTCTGGAACACACATGCACATGTATGCAGGAAGGCACTCACACACGCACACATGCACAATGCTCGTGCATACGCAGGTGCATGAACACATAACGCACACACGTTGCATACTGACATACACACACAACTACTAACAACTCCACCAGTTTTTTTGCTGGCTCTGCCATTTACAGAGGTCATTACATGTCCTTTTGACCAATGCCAGAACAAATGTTATATACACCCAGAAAAGGGTCAAGGTGAAGCAGACTGGAGAGACCCCCCAGGAGGCTCAGGGCACACAGCCCTCACAGAGCCGGGCATGCAGATACAACAGGCTGCACACCTCTGCATGGTGTAACCACAGCGTGGAAAAACACCACCTCTGTGAACATACTGCGTGTGTACTTACACATGTGTTCGTGGCATTTACCCAGCACAAAGGGGAAGTTACTTGTCTTTGCTTTCTCTGTTTTCTGAACGATAAAAATGCCGTTAAAATATAGGAAAAGTTAGTCAGCACATCGTACTTCCTGTTCACACCAAAGATTCAACAAGTCTTCTTGTAGAAACACTCCTTAAAAGCAAAGGCCCTGCCAACAGAGAGAAAAACTCACATTAAAAAAAAAAAAAAAAAGGCAGAAAGCACCTTTCCTGTTCCCCCTCTGAGTCAACATGAAGTTATTTTACAAAGCAGCGAATTGCCACTGTGCTTGCTTGTTTTACAGCCTCCCAAATGCAGAGCAGCCATGGTTTCCATTTTCCTGCTGATAAAGCTGAAATACGTCACGGAGAAGGTGAATGCCCGCCAGTCCGTCCCTGCCCCCTACACCACGGCCTCTATTCCAACCCTACAGCATTTCAAGTGCCTTCCCCAGTGCTGTAGGAGATGGAAGGACCTGGGGATGTGACCTTATCTGCGAAACTTAAGAATCTTGAGGTGAGATCTCCTTAGAGTATTCTGGGTAGGCCCTAAATACAGTGATAAGTGTAAAAGATACACACAGGCAAGAGGAGACGGAGATACCATGTGTGGACAGAGCCAAGACTGGAGGGATGCCACTACTAGCCAAGGAATGCCAGGAGCCACAGAGGCTGCAGGAGGCAGGGAGGACCTTCCCCAGAGCCTCTGTGGGTAGCATGGCTCTGCAGATGCCTTGAACTGTAACCCATCCAGTTTGTGATGCTTAGTTACGACAGCCACAGGGACTTAGCCGGTCCCGGTTGCCCCTTAGAGCCTACAAGGGGAAGGACCTTTCCATCATGGTTAGTTTACAGGGAAGACAGAAACAGCCCCCTCCCCCCATTCAGAAACCATGAATGGGGTGAAATGAGATACATCATCTCGCTGCACCCTTGTCTCCCCACATTCACACCCCACTCTCCCACCCAGCACCTGCATCCTAGACCATCCCCTCCTCCACCCAAGGCTTTATAAAATAACTTCATGTTGACTCAGAGGGGGAACAGGAAAGGTGATGTCTGTCTTTTTTTTTTTTTTTTTTTTCAATGTGATTTTTTCTCTCTGTTGGCAGGGCCTTTGCTTTTAAGGAGTGTTTCTACAAAAAGACTTGTTGAATCTTTGGTGTGAACAGGAAGTACGATGTGCTGACTAACTTTTCCTATATTTTATATTTCCTATATTTATATTTCCTATATTTTAACTCTCTTTCTCTGGGGAGACACCTCTGCTGCTGTTCTGGACATTGCTGCTGTGAAGCACAATGCACTGAACTCAGCAGCCTATAAATCATTACCCACTCACCATCCTGTGGGTGAGGAGCCCCAGTGGGCCACGGCGGGGGTCAGCTGGTCTCTGCTCCAATCTCCGATAACACCCAAGGCCGGGACTCTTAATGGGCAGGGGCTACAGTCTTTGGAAGGCTTGTCTCCTCACGCAGCAGAGCCCTGAGCAGAGGGGACCAGACAATAGGACTGCCCAGTGGAGTCCCCGTGGCCCTCTGTGGAGCATGGGCCTCCTCACGGCATAGCTGGTTCCTTCCTTGGCATCTTAGGGCTCCCAGATGGACTTATCCACAGAACAATGCAGAAGCCACAGTGGATATCACTTAGCCTTATGCCCACCACATTCTACTGTTGAAGCAGGCAGGAAGCCACCCAGCTCCAACAGGAGGGGGCAGACACCTCAGAGCTCAGTGAGAGTGATGGCAAGATTTGCTATCATGGCTTAACAATGAACGCAGCTTTTCTCCTGGCCTGGCTACCAGCCACATCCTACTTATTCTGAGTTCCAGCTCTGCTCCCCACTTCAACGTCCCACTCTGGCCTTGGTGGATGTCCCTGCATCCCCCACTAGCACACCCACATGCCTTCCTCTCACTGGAAATAACATCCCTAGTCAGCTCTCCTCCAGCCCTTGACCTTGTGTCTTTTTTTTCTCTCTCTTTTTTTTTTTCTTTTGAGACAGAGTTTCACTACCCTCTACCCTCAGTAGAGTGCGGTGGCATCATAGCTCACAGCAACCCAAAACTCCTGGGCTCAAGCGAGTCTCTTGCCTCAGCCTCCCAAGTAGACAGGACTACAGGTGCCCGCCAGAATGCCCAGCTACTTTTCTGGCTCTGGCTCAGACTGGTCTGGCTCTGGCTTAGGCGGGTCTCGAGCCTGTGAGCTCAGTCAATCCACCTGCTTCGGCCTCCCAGAGTACCAGGATTACAGGCCTGAGCCACCGTGCCCAGCCACTGACCTCGTGTCTTAATCCCAGAGCCTGGAACATGCTGAGCATGTACCACACACTTGCTGAGGAGTGGACAGTGGCAGTCTGGGTGATAGGCCCAGGCAGCAGGAGGCAAAACTGCAAAGCTGGGAAGCACCCTGTTAGCAATGACAGGGAGGGGGCAGGTGGAGGAGGGTGGGACATACAGAGGGCACTGCCAGAGAGACACCTCCCCCCGCAGGGTGCCAGCAGCAGCCAGTTCAGGGGCCCTTTCTTAAAGGGAAAGTGTTCAGGGCAGGGCTGGAGGTGGGGTGCCACAGGCAAGGTCTGAACATGAGACTCAATCACACGCCCCATTGCTACAGGCTGAGGCAAGCCTCTGTCCCAGGAAGTGGAGCCATAAAAGCTGGAGGGCTCTTGGTGTCCTTAAAGGCGAAGAAAGGACCAAAACAGACTGAATGCAAGGATGTTCAGAAGCCTCACCCATAACCACCCCACACTGGAAACCCAGCATCCTGCACATACATACGTGGTGTACACGAGCACACTTAAGCTACGCTGGACACACACACGGGAAGACCAGGTGGTAAGGCAACAGGGGAAGGGCCTGGGCACGCCCGAGCTGAGTGTCACAGACAGGCGCTAAGTGGCACACATATGGACAAGGCGCAAAATTCAACGTACACAAGCCAAAGCAGCCAAAATTGAGCTCTGCTGGGATCAGCAGGGGAGAGGTGACCAGGGTCCCCGGGGCCATGATATCCTGCATGTGGCCCTGGGCATCGCATGCTGGCTCCATCTGTGAAAAGTCAGCAGTAAACTGAAGCTGGGTGTGAGTCACAGCAAATCCCACAGAGATCTCACTGGAGGAGGAAGGCAGAGGTGGGAAGATGTGGGTCTCACTGCAGCCGCTGCTATCTTACTAAGGACTACCTTCCCTGGATTCCAGCAGAGGAAAGGAAGCAAGGAGAGGGGCCACCACCCAGCTGGGCAAGTGGACCCACCGCAGAGCAGCAGGTGGCCAGGGCAGAGGACAGACCCATCACCCAACAGAGAGGGCGGTGAGAACCAACTAGGGACCCTGACTCCAACCAGCTCACGCTGGCCATGGCACTCCAGGTGCTCACTGCCCACTGGCTGGCCCTATGTCCTACTGCCCTTCTGGGACCCATCCATATAGAACATGCACCAGCAAAGGCCAGTGAACAGGCCACACCCAGGTCACTCTGCCAGGCGGAGGACTACCAGGAGGTTACAGCCTCAGGCTACAAAATCCACTCTTCAGGTCAGCTCTGACCAGATGGGCCCTTGGAAGTGTCAAAATGCAAAGAACAACACGAGCCACACCAGAAGGGCACTGCACCAGCACCAGAGACAGCTCTGAGTCCCCTCGGAAGCCTCCAAGCCATCCTCAGCCCCACACAGCTGAAGGCCTGCCAAGCTCCAGAGGATCACTCTGCAGAAAACATTTTCTGTGCAGCAGAAACCGCCACTTGGCCTCCTCGAGCAACAAAGAATGGTCCCCTGGCCCAGCACATTGGGGAGGATGACACCAGCAGGGACAGACTGGTAGCTCAACACAGCTTATGAATAGGGCTGTGTTTGGAAGTGTTTCTCCATCTTTAGCAATTACAACGCAAGTGCTAGAAAAGGCTTCCGAGCAGTCCTGATACTAAGCGTCTCAGCAGAATTCTCCAGATGACAACAGCCCTTATTGTAGAGAAGGCTGCCGTGCCTGTGCCCTGTCCCCTCGCTGAGAAGGGGGTGGAGGAGAGCATGCCTGCGTCTTCTGTGCTCCTTCCTCTGACAGTGAGATGTCTATGCTAAGCTGTCTCTCTTCTGCAGAAATAAATGTGCTAATTATAAATGACACCCGCTTCCAACTGCCGTGAAACCTGCACGCACTGGCTCGTGAGGTCACAGAGTGGTTACTTGAGAATAAACGGGAATTTGTATCACCCTGAAGGCTTGCTTCCAGGCCCTTCTGTGACTGGTAGCTATTTTAACAAGCACGCTCTCCCCACCTCCTGGTTTTGCCAAGCTGGTGAAAAGAAGCCCTGCTCTGACTATGCGTGCTCCTACAGAGGGAACGCAAGGATGCCAGGTCCCCACACGGAGAGCCCCCAGCCTCACAAAACATCACCAAAAGTGGCTGCTGCTTATAGGCGAGGCCCCAGGGAGCTCAGAAGCTTTGCAGGATTCCACATCTGAAAGCCAAGCCAGTGCCCTCTGTTTTCAAAGACAAGCCAGATATCCAATTCCGCCTGCTCAAGAGCTTTGCTTTGACCCAGTTTTCCTGCCCTTGTTGTTCCCGGTGTGTGGTCCAACACCGGCCCCGGAGCAGGCACACACTGCAGGCACTGTGCTGAAGGCTCCAGGCCTGCCTGGGCCCAGAAGCCCTGCAAGTGAGCCCGACTTGGAGAAAACCAAGGGCTGAGCAAATCCACGGTCAACAGTCAGCCAACATGGGAAATAAGATAACTATACATGGCATGCACAAATGACTAAACGCTGAAATTTTAAGCTGTCCATGCAGTCACTCACAATTATGGCCAGATTGTCACATAAGGGTATTTTGGGGAGTTGTATACATAGTTATCGATAAAATGTAAGGGAATAAAAATATCAGAAGACATTATAGACAATTAAGAGTGACTGTGAACAAAAGTTTTATGCCAGTAGTATGTGCGTGTGAGCGTGTGCCTCTGCAGGGCCTCCAAATATAAAATGTGTGTGAGTCACGGTCCAAGTCCATGAGCACCCGGGAATAAGACACCCACACAGCCAGGCTTCTTGATTATCACGACGTTTTAACATTCCAATTAAAATGTTTTGGCAATATTATTCATGCACTGAACCTCTCTGAAGCTTAGTTTCAAATATGACGCCCAATCCCACATGCATCCCAGTTCAAATGCTGCCAAGAAGGACTATTACAGGAGCCACCTCATTTAATAATCCTGCAGCCCCTCTGGAACCTCCGAGGGCCAAGACAACCCTGCTTAAGAATAAGGTCCCACAGAGGCTGCGCACACAGGTGCTGGGCACAGGAAAGCTTGCTGGCTTCCCATGAACCGGAGCCCAGGACAGAACGGCTACAACCACCTTCCAACCCCAGGCCTACCTCCTCTGAAAGGTACCCACTTGCTCCTGCCCCACCTGCTGCCCTGTGTCTGGGAGAAGCATGTGAGGGCCAGCTGGTTTCACTGCACTCGTGAGCTTTAGGAGCAGAACAAGCCATGAACACCCACCAGCTTCTTATTCAAATCCAGGAAATGCATGTGAGGACTCTGACGGTGTACCATGTGTGTGTCACGGGGTGGGTGGTGTGCGCCTGAGTGTGAGCATCTGGGTGGTATGGGAGGTGTGTGCTGCGTGTAGGGTGTGTGTATAGCACGTGGTCTGTGTGCTGGATGCATAGTGTGAGGGTATTTGTGTGTAGTGTGTGTGTTTTTCGACCTTTTTCTCTGTATTTCTCTTTTATGACTTCTATAAGAATCACTGCAGAAGCCTTTCGGCCGGAGACGCCATCTTCCAGTAATTCACCAAAATGACGCACACAAAGTCAAAGAGGAAAGCTACCTGATGCGTGTTCTCTAGGCCTTTTCAAAAGCTTGGAGTCGTTCCTCTGGCCACATACATGCAGATCTACAAGAAAGGTGATGTAGAAATTCAGGGAACGGGTACCATTCAAAAAGGCATGCCACGCAGATGTCACCATGGCAAAACTGGAGGAGTCTGTGGGGTTTCTCAGCACGCAGTCGGCAATGCTGGAAACAAACGAGTTAAGGGCAAGATTCTTGCCAAGAGGATTAATGTACGTATTGAGCATATTAAGCACTCTACAAGCAGAGGTAGCATGGGAAAGAAAATGATCAAAAAAAGAAGGTAGCTAAAGAGAAAGGTACTTGGGTTCAACTGAAACCCTAACCTGCTCCACCCAGAAGCTCACTCTGTGAGAACCCACGGAAAGGAGGCTGAGCTGCCAGAACCTGTTCCCTATGAATTCATGGCTTAATAGGCGTAAAAAATAAAAGGCTACTCTAAAGAAAAAGAATTACTGGAACAAAACCAGGGAAATGAAGACAAACACCACATCATCAACTAAATATATGCCTACCCCGGACACAGTCTAGTGCCTTTGGGGCAATGTGAGTTTTTCCTATGTGCAAAGCTTCATGCACTGAGTGTTCTATTGATACCTGCCCATTAAACGTATTTCCCACTAGTACTTTCAGAGATCTACTAAGTTACTATACCACCTCTTACCTAACCATTTGTCTCAGGAGCGGCTCAGGTTGCATCTGAATTTTCTATTTATAAACACTGAGAAACACCCTTTCCAATAAATGCTTTTTTACATTCATGATTCTTTAAGATAAAATACATAACTAGTTCATTCCCAGTCAATGACCACAGAGTACCTGCATCTTTAAAATCTTTAAAACACTCGGACCAAATGCCCCCCTGCGGTGCATGCTTTAAATACTGTGATCACAACCCCCAGGGCCCAAACCACTTCCTGCCAAGAATAAGTTTCTTTTTCTCTGTCCCCAAGGTCTTCAGCTGCAAACAAGGGGAAAAAACTGACTCAATAGAGGGCCATGCTCAGGATTCCATGAGATGAGTGGAAAGCACTTGGTGATCATTCATGACCAGGCCACCCTGGTAACTGCCTCCCCCACCTGGATCTTCCCTTTCTAATTCCTTACCTAGAAGTGCCAGTCTCTCTTCTAAACACATTGCTTTATTTACTGCTCAAACACCCGCACAATTTTACTGAGTGAAAGCAACAAGACTCAAGGCTACAAACTATACAATTCCATTTATGTGACATTCTGGAAAAGCCTATAGGGTCGGAAAACAGATCTTCTTTTGCCAAGGCCTGGGGACAGGAACTTACTACAAAAAGGCACAAGAGACTTCCTGGCATTATGAAAATTTTCCAATCTTGATTTGGTGATGGTTGCACGCTGATATGTTTACTACCCAAAATAAGTGAGTAAGGCTAAGATCTCATCAATGGAAATTTATTAAGCTGAAATTTGAGGCCACACCTGGGATAACACACAGACCACAGAAAGATTTGGCTCTGTGCCTGTTTTTCCGAAGGGACGTTTGGGAACTTCAGTATTTAAGGGGGAGGGACACAGAAAGAAAAAGGAGGAGGGCATGGGCAGTGAGGCAAACGGTTAGATTCTTGTGAGGTCCTGGAAATCCACATTTTACCTAAGATAAAGTGAATGCTTGAGAGAAAGAGAGTGAGGGAGTATCAATTACGTGAAAGAATGATTGACCCTGTCTTGTCTCTGTTCTATACCTATGACGACAAACTTGTAATCAATGTTATTAGTGTAATTGAGAAGACTTTAGTTTTAGGAGACAGACTAAAACTAGAGATAAAAGATAAAAATATTCATGTCCTTCTTTATGGGAAGCCAGGAAGAAATTTCCTTAGGAATGATCTGTGGGAGCAGTCCTTGCAAATGCCTGAGGCCTGCCACCTTTCCCGGCTGGTGCACAGTGTCAGTAATAGCTCATCACTTGTGAGGGGAAGTTGCATGACTCAGCCTCCAAGACTCCTGGCTTGACCTTCCCTTTTGCATAAAGAGTTACGGTGGAGGGGTTCCTTAAATTTTTATTTTCCTTTACAATGCATTTACCAACACTCACAGAAAGATATAATCAACAGGGTAGATTCTGCTATATATAAATTATACCTCAATAAAATCACATAAATTATTCAGAACTGACTCAAGCAGAAACAGAAAATCTTGGCCAGGCAAAGTGACTCATATCTGTTTAGGAGGCTTAGGTAGGAGGATCGCTTGAGGCCAGCAGTTTGAGGTTGCAGTGAGCTATGATTGTGCAACTGCATCCCAGACTAGGAGACAGATGTATTTCTCAAAAACAAAATCTCAAAAACAAAATCTTAATAATCCTATGTTAAGGAATTGAATTCATAAGTAAAAGTCTCCCCTTGAAGAAAACCCCAGCCCAGTTAGCTTTAATAGTAAATTCGATCAAACATTAAGGGGAAAAAGGTACCAACCCTACACAAACTATTTTAAAATAATAACAAATCAACAGGAAATACTTCCCAAAGCACTGTGTTGGGCCAACATTACTCTTGATAGCAAAACCAAAGCTATTACAAGAAAATAATATCCCTCAAGAACATAGTTATAAATATCCTCAAAACTATAGCAGATGAAATCCAGCAACACAGAAAAGGAATAATGTATTATGACCAATTGGGATCTATGCCAGAAATGCAAGGCATAGATTTTGATTTAATATTCAAAAGTTAATCAGTATATTCATCATATTTACAAACAAAAAAGGAAAATTATAGGATCAAATCAACAGATACTGAAAAAGTATATGAGGAAATTCAACATCCATTCATGATAAAAAATCTCAGCAAATTAGAAAACTTCCTCTACCTTATAACAGGCATCCACATAAAATCTTCACCTAAGATCATGTTTAATTAAAAAAAAAACACTAAAATCTTCCCTCCTAAAATTGAAAACAGGCAAGAATTTCCACTTTCGCCACTTCTGTTAAAAATTGTACGGCTCATCACCCGTAGCACAGTGGTTACAGCGTTGGCCACATACACTGAGGCGGGTGGGTTCAAACCTGGCCCAGGCCAGCTAAAACAATGAATGGCATCTGCAACAAAAAAATAGCCAGGCATTGTGGCAGGCGCCTGTGGGAGTTTGCAAGAGAATCCCTTAAGTCCAAGAGTCTGAGGTTGCTGTGAGCTGTGATGTCATGGCAGTCTACCGAGGGCGACAGCTTCAGACTCTGTCTCAAAAAGCAAACAAACAAAAAAAGAATCTTAAAGGTTTACGCTCACCTAAGTTTGCATCAATGTCTTGCTTATTGGAAGCAAGCTCATTGGCCTACCTTTTTGCATTTACAAGGCAAACAATGTTAGACAGAAGATGATGATACAGTTGATGCTGGAGAGGATGGAGTGGGTGCTGGCGAATCAGGGTTTGTGTTCAGGAGGAGGGGAGCTTACCACTCAAGTTGGTTTCTTGAAAAAGATATCTAGGATTTGTCTGCTCATCCTTTTTCTTTTTTACATCATAAATGGCCTTTTTAAAAAATTTCAGAATATTATGGGGCTACGCATGTTTTGGTTAAATATTTTGCTTTTATATATTTTAAGTTGAAGTTAAAAGTGTGCCCTTCACCCAGAAAGTGTGTGCTGTACCTTTTAGGTGTGAATTTTACCCATGTCCTTCTCCTCCCTCTTACCTACTTGAATGCCTTTGAGTTTCCCTTTCATAGGTACAGACTTGCATTTGAATGTTTAAGGGTAATTTACAATCACAAAGATGTGGAAACAACCTAACTGCCCACCAACACATGAATGAATTAATAAAATATGGCAAATGTATATCATGGAGTGGGATACTTAATCATAAAAAGTGGTGACCTACTATATTTTGTAACAACCCTGATGGAATTGGAGACCATTCTCCTAAGGGAAGCACGGCAGAATGGAAAATCCTAAGTGGCCTTGTAACAGCTAATATTCAAAGTTCAGACTGCTCAAAGTTAGAATTTTCCTCTTCAAGCTTAGCAAATCCTGGTTCAATAAGACAAACAGCTTCAGCTAATTTGTCATAAGCTTCCCTGGCTTTGGGTCTTCTGATTCTTTGTGTTCTTATATTTTTACCAGCTGTTTCTCTATAAGACTAGCTGGTGTTCCAAGGAATGGCTTATTCCCTGTGATTTTGTTTACATATGCAGAAGCAGCTCATTCTTGAATTATTAATTTAATTATTTAATTATAAATTATCCTTTAAAGAAAAAAACAACCAGGCATTGTGGTGGATGCCTGTAGTCCCAGCTACTTGGGAGGCTGAGGCAAGAGAATCACGTAAGCCCAAGAGTTTGAGGTTGCTGGTAGCTGTGACTCCACTGCACTCTACCGAGGGTGAAATAGAGTCTCTGTTTCAAACAAAATTTAAAAATAAATAAATAAATAAATAAATAAATTATCCTTTGGGGGAGCATTAGGATTTAGAATTTGTTTTTGCAAGTAATGTGAATTTGGGCTCTCATTTTACTTTCTTCTATGTTTTTAAATCTCTTTGTCACCATCTACCAAATAACCAATCCTCTTGCCATTGACTTGTACGTCTTCCATGATAAATCAGATTCTCTTCTATGTATAGGTCAGCGGTTCTCAACCTGTGGGTCGTGACCCCTTTTTAACAATGAAAATACACCGCAGCATGAGGAAGGTTGAGAACCACTGGTATAGGTTCTTTCTCTGTGTTTTCTGTTCTGTTTATTGGTTTATCTCTCTGTTCTTTTTGCACCAGTACTGTGCTAGTTTTAATTAATTTGTCTTTGTAATATGTTTTAATATCCACTAGGTAAAAAAGTCTCTTTTTTTTTTTTTCAAAATATGTAACTCTTTCATAGACCTATATTATTCCATGTAAATTTTAGTGTTACTTTATTTTATCCACCTAGAATTTACACTGAAATTTATCTAAACTTTGTATACTATTTTGGAAAAATCAGAATTATTGCGTGCTTTTTCGTTCATGAACATAATACTGTTGCCTATCTATTTACTTTCAGAGAGAGGATCTTGCTTAATTGTCCAGGCTGAAGCAAAGTGGTGTGATTATAGCTCACTGTAGCCTTCGACTCCTAGGGTAAAGTGTTCCTCCTGTCTCAGCTTGGGCAATACAGCAAGAACCCAAGTAGCTAAGATCACCATGCCTAGCTAATTCTTTTTTTTTTTTTTTTTTTTGTAGAAACAGAAATCAGACTTTTGCCTAGGCTGGTCTTGAACTCTTGACATCAAGTAATCTTCTGGCTGTAGCCTTCCAAAACACTGAGATTACAGGAGTGAACCAAAGGGCCAGGGGGCTATTTTTATTTTTATTTTTTTAACATAGATCTTTTGTACATAGATCATAAATACATTTATGTCCATTTCAGTGTGTTGATTATTTGTACAAATTGGAGTGCTTACATCATACTAATCAGCTTTGTCATTTCTCTTCATATAGAGTTTGTGTATCTTTTTAATTCATTCATATTTACTTTAAAATATTTGTGATATTTTGATTTTTAGATTCTTTGTGAGTTTATTATCTTGTAAACGCTACTTTGAATGCATTGGTTATCACTGTTGTCGTAGTTTTTTGATTTTCTTGAGTTAAGTAAATTACCACTTTATTACGATTTTTCTCTTTCTTTCCAATTCTTATGCCTCATTTCTTTTCCTTGTCACTTACTCATTGACCAAGACTGCTAGCACTCTGCTGAATGAAGAGTTACAATAATAGCAAATGTGTTTATCTTCTTCCTGACCATAAAAGGAATACTTCTACAACTTCTTTAGCAAGTGAAAAGAACAAGTCCAAAACACTTACAAGAGATTTTATGTATTTAATGGAAAAAAAATGATAACTAGGAATTTAAATTTGGGGTAGATATTGCAGCTTATAGAAAGGTCTGAGTTTGCTGTACTGTTGTTGGAGAGGGATGTTGATGGGAGTTAAAGAACTGCTGTGTACATTCTATTAATAGAACTAGGCAGCCTTTCTCCTGGATTTTATCAGAAGGATCAAAAGATATTGAATCAACAGGTTGCTGACGATGAGAAACAACATTTTATTGGTGCTATGTCCATATGATTTCTAAAACCTTTTGTGCCTTGTATTTTGAGAACATTTCTAGAAAATGAGTATTTTAAAGAGTATTTTGAGCAAATAAGTGACATAATCAAAGTATTAAAGGTTGGTTTGAATCCTTCCTCTCCCTGATGCTATGTTGTGGAGGTTGCTGAGGCTTTCTGAAGACTATTCAGTTCCATCTCATTGTCCCTGACCAAGATGTTCCTGCCTCTATGCTTTCTCCTGGGCTCAACAGCAATCCAACACATGCTGGCTTGTACTGGGAAACACTTTGGAGACATCATATCTGACTTACATATGCACCCAGCTCCTTATTAATTCCTGTGGTGTTGTACCTACCCGTTTGCTACCTGTAAGAAAGACTTGGACCCCACTTTAGGTCTAAACCAAATGGTGATTTATCACACCTGCACAGGCAGGCCGCAGTGATTTATTATACCTGTCCAGGGGACTGCTGCCCCAAAAGGCAAATGGCCCTGAAGAGAAAAGTAGGCTGTCTTTTATACCATTTTTGTGCTGTGTTGGCAGGCAAGCTGGCAAGCATAGAAGCAGAACGTAGCGGTTGGTTAGCTCAGGGGATAGCTTGGGGTGGGGTTACAGTCAGGGGGGCTGGCTGACTCAAGGGGTTATGTCATGGCAGCTGGCATGGGGACAAACTTGGCTTGGGAAATTTTGCTTGAGTAAGCTTTCCACTATTGTTTAGCCATTGCTAGGGGGTTAGGGTAAGTTCTACCATTGTTTTACCTGTGGCTAGAAGTCTTTGGGAACTCAGGGAACTTCCTTGTTCTATTCTGAAATCTGTTTGAGGAATTAACCCAAGGGGGGGGGGGGTTGAGATATGTGGGGACTCAGGCTGAGATAGTTAGAGGCCTTTAGGGGTCCTTTTGATGGGTACTACAGTGGGAGTTAAATTAGCCCCCCACCCTCATTAATCACTCTTGATGCCTTTGGTTCATGACTTAGGTCCCTGGCATTTTTTGGGTATGACCTGTTCACCAGTGTTACTTGGATACTTGAACCAATTACTCTGTAGGAGGGTTTGGCATTCACCTTCATCTGCAGCATGTTTTTCTTCCAAATCTGACCCAGCGTCCTCTTCTGGTCTCCTTTCTACCTAAGGCTAAACAAACATAATGTCCTGTGCTAAGAGACCTCCTGACTCCCCATTGCTCATAAGAAAAGGCCTGTCTTCTTCAGCACAACATGCAACACCATGGTCGGCCTCCCCAGCATCTCCCAGCCATGGACAATAGCCCTCAGACAGCCAATCAGCTGCCATTCCTCTCGCAAGCCATCCACTTTTGTGCCCTGTTGTCTTTGTGCTTGCGGTCTCCTTTCTGTTAAATGTAACTTTCTTCCTCTTTCTTTATCTTCTAAACCTCTATTGATCCTTAAAGAACCACTTTAAGTGTCAGCTCTTCTGAAGCTCCCCTCCAGTGACCTGGGTAGTCAGTAATTCCTTCCTTTATAGTCTTGACAGCTGGGTGTGTACACTTATATCACTAGCTCACATTACTTTTCAGCCATTATTGGTTTTCAGGTCTGTCTGTGCAACTAGTATATGTGTGCCTTAATTTTTCTTTTCCCAGAAAGTCAGTTTTGTGGCAGGGACTGTATAGGCGCTGAAAGATATTTAAGAAGATTAATTTGGTGGTCATGTGCAGGACAGCTCAGGATGAAAGACTGGACAGAGGGCACCCAGAGGCAATTGCTATGCCTTGATCATGGATCCAGGTAAGGCTGGGGCTGGGGCAAGAATAGATTCAGTGGATGTGAGATCCCCGAGTGGAAAGACTAAAGATGATCATGGATAGGAGCGGTGAGAGAACTGAAGCGTTTCAAATGGCTCTGGAATTTTGAGTGTAGGTGCCCGGGGGGATGGTGGTCTATTAACAGAAGCAGGGACATCAGGAGGAGGCGGTGACCTGGAAGGAAAGCCATATTGAGTTGGAAGTCACTCAGGACGTAAAACAGCCAAATCCCGCAGGCCTCTAGCAAGGAGGCCCCAGCTCTGGGAAGATGGATTCCATGCAGACTGAGCTGATGCAGACAGAGACAGTGTGGTGAGACAGGAGAGAGAACAGAGCAAGGAGGAAACGGATCCTCGGGGGAATTGCTCTGCTGAAGGAGCAAAAGGAAGGAAATAAGGACACAGAAAAAAAAGAGGAGGAGAAAGAGGCAGAAAGTAGGCATGGACCAGGATAGTGTTTTGCTGCAGAAGCCAAAAGGGCCAAATTCCCAAGAGTAAAAGGTCGACAATGTCAAAGCCTGTGTAGAAGATGGGGCTGAAGAAGAGGCTGCTGGACTTGGCCATGGGAGGAGCTGAGTGACCTTCAGAGAGTCACTTCTCAGCAGAGGAGGGGTGGGGCATGCCGGATGTGAGGCAGAAAGTGGGTGGGAGGAAGTGGAGGTGGCAGGTGCTGCCCGTTCTCCGGGGAACTTGGCAGGGCAAGGGGTGGGTAGGGGCTGTGTCTGTGTGTGCAGGAGGCAGGCCCTCCCCGCCCTCCACAGCCACCCCCCTGCCAAGTCAGGTCCAACCTAGCTTCAGACCCTGGCTCGTAGCTACTTCTTCACTATTCCTGTGGCCATCACCACTTGCCCTGACTGCAGAGCAATGACAGCCTTTTTTGCGTCCATTTCTCTTCACTCTATTGCTTCCTCCATGCTAGGAAAGGAGGTCTACTCAAGTCACCTTTCTGATCCTCCCTCCCACAGTCAGAAACAAAATGAAGCCCAATGCCTCACTCAGCTACACAAGATTCTCCATGCATGGGTCCTAGCCTCCTTCTGAATTCTCTCCCCCTACACCCCATACTACCCTTCAACTCCCCTGGGCAGCCCCCTGCCGGGGCATGGCTCTTGCTTCCCCAGCCCTGCCTTCCCACCTGCCTTTCCCCTAAGACAGCGATCTGGGGTCAAGCCACCCTCCGTGGTCATCTTGTTTGCTTTGGTTAATTCTCACACGTGTTTCCTTTTAACTCTTCCCGTGCCTGAATTGACCTTCCAGATGGGTTTCTGGCACCAGCCGTGACTCACTCTTTTCAGGACAGGCATTTCCTTGTCGTATTGTGGCATGCTATGGGGAGGGCTGACAGGCTTGCATCTTTCAGCAGGAGCCGGAGCAGCCCACGTCGGTCCCGTGTGCAAGACTGATACTCTCTCCCATGCTTAGTAAGCCTGAATGGCACTGCAAGGAAAATAATCCTCCAAGCCCAGTATGGGCTGAGAGAGTGCATACCTGAATGGATGTGTGGAGAGCCCCCCGTCTGTCCCGCCCCAAGGTTGTCTGAGAATGCTCTCATCTCACGCACGTCCTAGTTTCCCAACTTTCTGGTTGCTTCAAAACACTATAGCATTTTGTTTCAAACAAGTAAACAGGACTTATTTTCTCTCTTTATCTTTATATATACATATACACACATATATAGACACACATATTCCCACACATACATATGCATGAGTTGAGTTCATATCTACACAGACACCCCCCTACACACACACACACACACACACACACACACACACAGCTTATCTATTAGTCTCTGTGCCCAGGGTGCCCAGATCTTACCTGTATCTTACCTAGTTTGTATCCTTATAGCATACTGCAGGCCTATACCCTCAGCACTTAATAACTCTGAATTATATGGCACGGAACATAATCTCCCAACCCCAGAATGGGCCGAGAGGGTGCAGACCTGCATGGGGCACAGAGAGACAGCGTTTCTATTGCCCAGACAGAATGGCTCCACGGAGGGTGGCAGGCCCTCCTCTGGGATCAGACAGACGCCCTATTGTCAGTGCCCTGCAGCACAGCCCGAGGCCGAGGGCGGCTGTCAGTGCCACACAGGGTGGCACCTGATGATATTTAATTCAGCGCCTCCTTGTACGGAGACTGCCTCATATTGTTCTTTAATTATTTCACGTGTGGCTGTCTTTTCACTCCAACAAGATTCAACAACAGCAGCTATCACGGACTGCGTATCCTGCTGACTGCATGCCAGCTGCTCTCTCATGTTCCCATATTTTAAGCTCACAGAAGCCCTGTGTGGTGGGTTTGACTGTGCTTATTGTCATTTTCCAGATGAGAAATTGAGTTTTAGAGATTGTTGGAAGTTCATGTGACTGCTACAGGAAAAGTCAGAAAGGGGACAAAGATGAGGTGAGCTCCTGTGTCCTGGGTTACAGGCTCTCAGAGGGCAGGGCAGGACAGGGCTGGGCCTGCTCCCACCCACCCTGGTGCCAGCCTTAGCTTCCCCTGGGGCCCAACCCCATGCCCAGCCCTGGTTCACAATGCACCCTTGGAATTGAATTGCAGGTGAGTGCACCTTCCTTGCTGCTATACGCAGAGCATGGAAAACGCCATTCTCTGGTTCCTGCCCAAGCTCGCTGCTCAACTAAGTCCTGAAGGTTTAAACAAACAGCCTCTGCAGGTGAAAGAGCAGAGCTATAAATACTTGCTGTATTGTTCTTCCCAGTGCCAAACAACATCAGCTCTCCTTCCCCAGGGAAGCTGATAAATAAATAAGAGATGCCACCCAAACAAAGCCAAGCCTTGCCTGGGGCTGCCCCTGGCTGATTCCAGCTGCATTGTCAAGGAGTCATTTTGTGGCCTTTATGGTAGAAGGAACCGGCGAGCATGACTAATATCCACTGGCTACATGATACCCCAGTGCAGTGCCAGGGCCAGTGGGAGGGTGGTGCCCCAGATACAGCTACCTTCAAGCAGCCTTGGTGAACACCTGGCCCTGCTCACTTTCCTTCCTTCTCCTCAGAAACATCACTTATCATCCCCTCAACAACTAGTGGAGCAGGATTATGTTATTAAAAGCACAAAAACCTCTCATGCTGTAACAGAGCTTTATAGTTTACAGAGAATTTGGGGTGATCTAAGGAGGCAGCCAAGGAAGGTAAATAGTGTGAGCTCCCTTTCTAGAGCAATAAACTGAGGATCAGAGAGAAGAAGCAATTTTCCTAATGACACACAGCAAGTAAGATGCCCAACGTGGAACCAAATGCGGACCTCTTGGCTCCAAATTCAGGGCTTTTACTATTGTCAGGAGTTGTGGAACACGTCAGTAAGATGTGTCCTTCTTACCAAAGCCCACCATGGGAGTAATACCTGCTGTCTATCTTCTATCTTCTAAGCAGTGGTTGAAACTGGATAGTCCCTGGGAGAAACAATCCTCTTAATGTCAATTTACAAATCATGTAGAAAGAATTGTGGAGAGGAGTTCTTGGAAGGAATTGTGGGGCCTCTGGTGAAATTGCTAAGGGTCTTAATAATGTCTGAATAGTTTGGAGCAAAGGAGTAATGACTGCCCAGGCTATTCCTGAAGTTCTGGGAGCCACTTGTAAAACAGGGGACCCCGTGGCTTTACAGATGGATGTATCATAGACCTAAATCTGGAACACTCTGCAAACGTTTTGTGGAATATAAATACTCCTGCTTTGCATCTGTTGATAAAAGTAGTAAAATCAATATTAAAATAATCTTCAAAATTGTTTTTGAAACCCCAACCGCACTTGAGGGGTTGTTAGCACGTGCTGAGGTAGACAGCCTGGCCGGGCTCCTACCTTCTGGGGGATTCCAAACATGGCTCAAGGAAAAGGAACCTCTCCCTAGAACAAGTGCTGTCCTGCCTCATACTCTGGTTTCTCTGGCTTGCTGCCGAGAGACCCTGGGAGAGTCTGGGCTCCACAGACACAGCAGGGCCTGGCACCTGGGTGAGCTCACCTTGCTTGCTTCATGTTCACAAGATTCTGTGTGCTCCACAGAACCTCCAGCTTGTTCTCCTTGGTCTCAGGCCTCCCAGACCTGGGCTGGTAGAGGAGGCAGAGGCAAGTCTGTGCCATGGATGGAGCATTCAGAATTGGGAGGACTCTGTCTAAGGACACCTCCCTACATATAAGCACTACTTAGCCTTCAGTTTCTTCTCTCCTTGGGTTCAAAAGAGGGCCTTCCTCTACTCATTCATTCATGAACTTATAGTCATTATTCATTCACTTCCCTTGAGTATATGAGAGTGTCTACAACAGCGGTTCTCAAGCTATGGGCCGTGACCAACGAAAATACATCCTACATACCAAATATTTACATTACAATTCGTAACAGTAGCAAAATTACAGTTATGAAGTAGCAACAAAAATAATCTTATAGTTGGGGGTCACCACAACATGAGGAACTTTACTAAAGGGTTGCGGCATTAGGAAGGTTGAGAACCACTGGCCTACAGGGACTAGGAATTGTTCCAGATGTTGGGAATATAAGGAAAAACACATCCCTTGTGGGACTTACATTCTACTGGGTGACTTTTAGTAGAGTATTTAGTGTCAAAATACCAAGTAAGGCAAACAATGAGAAGTGCAGTAAGTTACCTGCTGCTGATGCTAAAAGGTAGGGGAGTGGAAGAGCAGCCTAGAAGGGGCTGGATGCTTCAGGGCAGAATCACAGTTGTAAGTGGAAGCAGCTATGGTGGGCCTTACCAAAAGAGGGATGTGGTGGGCATTTGAAGGAAGCAGGGTAGTGTACTCTGGGGGTGTCTGGGCTGAGAACCTTGCATGTAGAGGGGACAGCTGGTGCCAGTTCCTGAGATGGACACATCTAAGCCTGTCTGAGTAACTGTTAGATTGGTTTGTAGGGAGGACAGGAAGGAACAAGGGTGAAGGGGAAAGGGGAGGTCGGAGGCCGTGGGGCAGGCAGATTCTCTTGGGCCTCAGGAGACCCGTGGGACCTGGTCAGGACCTTGGCAATGGAGGTGGCTCGAGATCTGACTTCTGCTTTAACAGATTGCCGCGGATGCTGCATTGGGATGAAGTCACCAGGAAGCCACAGTTGAAGCAGGAAGACTAGAGAGGAACGTTTTCAGTACTCCAGGCAAGAGGTGATACTCAGCAGGGGTGGTGAACACACGGCTAGAGCCGCATGCGGCTCCCGGCCAAAATGAATTTCGGCTCTTTGCCTCTTATCATTATTTTGTATACTGTGGCTCTTTGCCAAGTTTGGATTTTGTTATGCTGCTTCTGAGGAGGGACCTCTGAGGAGCAATCTCCCAGCGCGTAGTCGAACTTGTTCGCCACCCCTGCATAGTGGATCGATGGGCACTTGGGCTTTTTCCATGATTTAGCAATTATGAATAGGGCTGCAATTAAAATTTTGATACAAATATTTTTGTTATAATGTGATTTTTGGTCTTCTGGGTATAGGCCTAGTAAAGGAATTCTAGGATTGAATGTCAGATCTATTTTTAGATCTCTAAGTGTTCTTTATACATCTTTCCAAAAGGAATGTATTAATTTGCATTCCCACCAGCAGTGTAGAAGTGTTCCCTTTTCTCCACATCCACACCAACATCTCTGGTCTTGGGATTATGTGATATAGCTAATCTTACTAGAGTTAGATGATATCTCAAAGTAGTTTTGATTTGCATTTCTCTGATGATTAAAGATGATGAACATTCTTTCATATGTCTGTAGGCCATGCGCCAGTCTTCTTCAGAGAAGTTTCTCTTCAAATCCCTTGCCCAGCCTGTGATGGGATCACTTCTTCTTTTCTTGCTTAAACATTTGAGTTTTCTGTGGATTCTGGTTATTAAACCTTTGTCAGAGACATAACCTGCAAATATCTTCTCCCATTCTGAGGGCTGTTTGCTTGCTTTACTTACTGTGTTCTTGGCTGTGTAGAAGCTTTGATCATGTCCCAGTAGTGTATTTTTGAAGCTGCTTCAATTGCCCGTGGGGTCCTCCTCATAAAATACTCGCCCAGACCAATTTCTTCCAGGGTTTTCCCTGCACTCTCTTTTAGTATTTTTATAGTTTCATGTCTTAAGTTTCATATCTTGTTTTAAGTTTCATGTCTTTAATCCAGTGAGTCTATCTTAGTTATTGGTAAAAGGTGTGGGTTCAGTTTCTGTCTTCTGCAGGTTGCCAGCCAGTTCACCCAGCACCATTCGTTAAATAGGGAATCTTTTTCCCACTGAATGTTTTTAATTGGCTTGTCAAAGATTAAATAACAGTAAGTAGCTGGATTCATCTCTTGGTTCTCTATTCTGTTCCAGACATCTACTTCTCTGTTTTTGTGCGAGTATCTTGCTGTTTTGATCACTATCGATTTGTAGTATAG
>CAUYPK010033700.1:0-15262 GCA_963574355.1 Loris lydekkerianus
GCAGCCTTAAAGAAAGATGGAGACTTTACCTCCTTTGTGTGTACATGGATGGAGCTGGAACATATTCTTCTTAGTAAAGTATCCCAAGAATGGAAGAAAAAGTATCCAATGTACTCACCCCTACTATGAAACTAATTTAGGGCTTTCACATGAATGCTGTAACCCATTTGCAACCTAGATTACAAATATTTTGATGGCAAGTTGAATTATTGGGGGAAAATTATTTCCTCTGTAATTAAGTTTGCCTCTTAGGTTATAATGTCAAAATGAGAGAACAGATTTCAATTCATCCTATAGAAGCTAGAGATAATTATTTAAAAAAGCAAAAAGAATTGAAAAAATTTTTTGTTTATGATTGTGAATTGAGCTGTGATGAACATTCTAGTGCAAATGTCTTTATGGTAAAAAATTGTTTTGAGTAGATACCTAGTAATGGGATTGTGGGATCAAATGGAAGGTTCACTTTTAGTTTTTTGAGCATTTTTCATACTTCTTTCCAAAGAGGCTGTATTAGTTTGCAATCCCAACAACAGTGTAAAAGTATTTCCTTCTCTTCACATCCACACCAGCATCTGCAGCCTTGGGACTCTGTGATGTGGGCTATTCTCACTAGGGTAGGTAATACGTCAGGGTGGTTTTTATTTGCATTTTTTTGATGATTAGAGAAAATAAATATTTTCTTGTGTGTTTGTTGGTCATTTGGCTGTCTTCTTCTGTTCATGTCTCTTGCCCACTTAGAAGTAGGATTGTTTGCTCTTTTCTTATTTATTAGTTTGAGTTCTCTGTAGATTCTAGTTATCATCCTTTTGTCAGATTTGTAGCATTTGTACCTTCATATTAATCTGAAATTAAAAAGGACAAATTTTTTATTTGATGTTTTCAAATTAAAATAGTATTTAATAGAAAATAGAAAATGCAATTTCTATAATAGTAATACAATCTCATTGGAACAATTATAACAGTATTGTACAAAGACATATAAAAGCAGAGAAATCAATCATCTTCCCTCCAATGTTATGTTAATGTCCATGATATGCATCCTTCCACCTAACTCCTTATTTATACATATAAGCAAAATTTAAAAGAGACAAAATCTTAGATAAAACCAAAGAATCTCAAATTGTTTGAGTGTTTTTAGCAGAATCAGAAAAAAAAACCCCTACCTCTTTGGGAGGGTTATATCTTAACATAGAAAGTTGTAGACTGAAGCTTGGAGGCTTCCAGTTAGGCATCTTTTTAATTTGGAAAGATTATATACCGTATTTTCTTACTAAGAATCTGGTGGAGGTCAAAAAAGGCATCAAAAGAAGCATATCTAGAAAAATTTACTTCTAGAAAATTAGTCCTGCTCAGAATCCTAGAAGTTAGACAATCAGAACTCTTCCCTCTACTCTCACCCCCCATTTCCTGCACGGAGAGGGGTATATGTGACATGTTAGTTGGTCACTGTCATGTATTTTCAGATCAGCTCTAATCATGAAAGTGTATTTAATATACATCTTTGTGGACATGGTTGCATAATGCAAAGCTTGGGAAATCAAGCTGATGAGAGACATGGCCATAACTTCCAGACCATTAAAAGGGAAGTCAAGACCCCAGAGGTAGATGAACCAGTAGAATAAGTACCAAAATGAACCATGAACATAATATATGTGCAATGCATGTGGTTTGCATTCTGTGGGATGATGAGGGAAGATTGTCTGGAGCAGAGCACATATGGGCAACTGTCTGGGGAGAGATAGCCACCTTGCTTCTAGACATGCTGCTAACTCTAGCTGGTAGGTATAACACAGGGAGAGCTGGGATGAAAAGTATTTTTTTTTCATGCAAAGTTGAAACTTTAGCTTCAATCCAGTGTGGTATAATCCACTATGGCAGGGTTATTTTTTAAAAAATGTTTTTTTTGGCTACCCAAATTATAAGGTAACATATACCATTATGGCCCCAGAATGAATATGTCCATTTCATGTGAGAATTTGAGGAAAAAATCTTTTTCCTCATCTGTGCTCTTCTCCCTCTCTCCTTCCCTCCCTTTGTCTCACCCTCCCATTCTTTCTTCTTTCCCTTTTCCTTCCTTTCCTTTCTTTTCTTTTCCTTGTTCTTTTCTTTTCATCTGTCATTCATCTATTTATATATAGTTTGTATGTATGTATATACATCTTTATATAAATGTTTATATACATGTACCTGGATACAAGAGGTCTATCTCTCAACCAAAAGATGTTTGAAAGACATGTGATGAATAATAATTGCATTCATTCTGGAGTTCTCTTAAATGGGTAAATTGGATATTTCTTACTCTTGTATTTTATTTACAGAAAGATCAACAGTAGACTGCTTTTACACATTTGCTAGCGGGGCACAATAAGATAGGCCATGCTGGGTTTTCACTGGGTTCAGCCACTACCCTTGGAGCTCTCTCCTTCCCATTGGATCTTTATCTATTTGAAATTTTCTAAAGCAAGCATTAAACACTCTGTAAAATACTAAACATCCCAAACCCCCATCTCCACCCTGGTATTCATGAATAAATAGTGTCCAAAAATAAATAATGTAAATACATAAATGTGACCTCAGAGATTATAGAATGTCTATGTTGTTCTGCCCTCTGTGAATAGGTATGAAAAGCTATGAGTGACTATGTGCTGACAATCAGTGGATATATTGGACTTCAAAATGTTTTTACATAGAGCAGGTATAGATTTATAAGTACCCATCCATGCTATGGATAAAGAGTCATAGTAATGATGGTGACTGTGGCAAGAAATAGAAACCTATTTTCTGAGGCCAAGACATCCCATAACTGTTCACCAGGGCTTCAGAATAAATGACAAGTTCCAATACATCTTTTGAAATGCTTGAAAAAAATTAATGTATTATTTGTATTTATTTCTTAAGCTTGAAAAAATAATATGGCTAGTGTCAACTGAAGTCTTGCTACTAATGATTAATTATGAGTATGTGACATGTCAAGTACTCTTCAGTCTTCATAGATAATTAAATAATAGTGATGCAAGACAGAAAGGGCATCCTGAGCAATGGGAAGGCAAAGAGTCTCTTAATCTTTTCATTCTTTGTGATAGTCAGTGAGCTTTTTGACATGCTTATTATTGTAAAATATCCTTGGAACCACCAATTATTTCTTCCTGTATATGATTATAATTTTGAATTTTGTCTGGGAAACTTCTAGAAGCATAACCTGTCAAGCCAACTTGTACACAGCATTTGTTAGTACTCTCTATGAGAACATCCAGAAGATGTTTCAGTTTTTGACTCATTCTCTCTAGCCTAGTTGTGTGTTGAACTGAAAGACACATTTGACTACTGCATTGGGAAAAATAGATTAGTTCTTTTTATCTCTGTCAGTTTTCCTTTATTCACACATTTAAACTAATTTCTCTCGTTTCTTTTTGAGCCACAGCTGTGTTATTCAAGTACATTATTTTTCAATAAAGAAAATATACTGCACTGACGTTCTGAATCATTTTGGTTTTGTTGGTATTGTTTATTTTAAATCTAAAGATTCAGCCACACAATGGGTAATAAATGAGAGGCTTTGACAGAACTAATACAAAGGTACCTTACATTACAGGGACCAGCCAAGTTGCACATTCAGTAATTCTCCATTTGCCCATAATAGTGATTTGTGTGAATTTTTCTAAGACCACAAAGTTTCGGTAAAAATGCTCACAGGTTGGGAATATTTCTTAAATATTTGGCAAAACTGGGAATCATTCAAGAAAGTCAGAATATCTCTATGAGGTATGTCCTTTATTTCCTTGTCTAAACAAAAGCAAATCTCCCAAGGTCATCCTCTAAAAATTGGAACAACCAACAAATATCCTATTGTAACCCTTACGCCTTCCTTTTAGCAGGCAATGTTTTCTAGTTAAAGGAGCTATTAGAGTTTTCCTGCAGACTGTAAGAATTTAGAGCAGTCATTGACTACTGCAAGAAGGCCCCAGGAATTTAGAGGGACACACTGACCAGTAAACCTGATACCACAGAAAACATCTTAATCCTGTATTATGACCATTTAAGAAAGGAATAAAAAGCAATGGGGGAGAGTAACTTGAGAGTTACTCTTGAAAGTGTCACTTCACTTTCATGGGGTGACAGCCACATTTTAAATATCTTCTAACATACTGCTATTGGCAAGTAGCATTATTTTACAAAGCTATGTAAAACAAAGCCTATGCTCTGCTGTAGAAACACCATCAACCAACCCTCCCCAAACTCCCAAACCAAAAATCCCTTAAGGTGAACACAGTAGAATATTATTGCTTGCTGTGTCAGAGCCAGTGCCAATGCGTAGAGGGGCTCTGCTCACATAGTTCTCTAGAGTCAGGTTCCTTCCATCTGTGACAGTTCCACCTTCTCCAAGGTAGCTGCAAAAAGAGGAAGTGAGAATAGAGACTCAAGCAGTGAGATTTTATATGTCATTTCAGAATGTTTTATTGCGTCCACCCACTCTCCATTGGCTAGAGCTGCCATATGGCTCAACCCAGCTGCAACAAGGTACAGAAAAATGAGCCTTCCTGTGTGCCCAACATGAAAATGAAACAGTTTTGTCAAACTTGTTCATCTTTGTGCTATTCATTGGCACCAGCAAAAATATCAGCTAGTTCAAGTCTTTTTAACCTTATTAAAAAATAGTGAGTAACTAAGTAGAATTATCCAATAGTTACTAAGTTCTTAATACATGCT
Organism: Loris lydekkerianus; assembly: GCA_963574355.1. Classification (NCBI taxonomy): domain Eukaryota; kingdom Metazoa; phylum Chordata; class Mammalia; order Primates; family Lorisidae; genus Loris; species Loris lydekkerianus. The sequence continues at coordinate 4,708 of CAUYPK010033700.1, forward strand.
GGAAACTCTACAATGCTTTCTTAATTCAGTCCTAACTAACCTTCTGTGTATAAAGTAGATACTATTATTAGCACTCATTTTTTGGATGAGAAAAATAAAATTTAATAAAGAACTTGTTAAAAACTGTTTGGTAAGTGACAGAGCTGGGTTTGGATCCAGCCATTTGGTGCCAGTGCTTGGGATCTTACTCATTGAGCCATATTGCTTCACCAAACAAACATTTAATCTCATATGTGTTCATTTGGGTTTACTCTTTGTCTTGATTCAGAAACAGGTGCTTCAGCCATCTGTTCCTGATTTGATGATCTACAAAACAGGGGCAGAAATGTCTACTTCCTCCTACTCCGTTGGCATTTCAAACCAAATGGTGTAATGGCTGTGAAGTACATTAAATTCCTTCCAATAAAACTGTACAGTATCCTTATCATTTAAATGTTATTTATTTTTTGAATAGGTAATGCATTCACCTAGTTCAGGTTTCAAAAGGTACAAAAGGATCTAGAGTGAAAACTCTTCCCACCACTCTGTCCTTTTGTCACCCATTTTCCCAACACAAAGGCAATCAATATTACTGTATTAATCTGCACATTATTTATATAATTTGTATATTCTTCAAAATATAGGATATATTTCTAAACTAATTCTTGTTCTTTTTCAATTAACAATTTAGTTTGGTGATAAGTCTATATTTGTATATAGAATTTACTCATTCTTTTTTTATGTTGTGTAGTTATTAATTATAGGAATATATTCTTATTTATTTAGCCAATTCACTCTTGCTGAATATTTAAGTTGCTTATAATATTTTTGCAGTGTTTCACATGTTTGACTATATTTGCAGGACAAATTCTTAGAACTGATGCCATAATAAATTAAAAATAACATTTAAATTAATATCTTTGCATTTAATGATTGAATTTGGTATTAGTGTGTAGTGTGCAACTGAGAATATCATGGTAAAGATCAAGGCATATAATCTCAGAATAGATTCTGACCATCTCAGAATGCAGCTGCTATTAAAAGAAATGATCAGTAGCATCAAATTCTAAAAATTCTTGTTCTAGGTCTTTCTTATATAGGTGTCTGGCTTGTTCCTTTTCTAGTTTCTTGATCTGCATATCTAAATAATTATAGAATTTCTATCTGTCATAAAACATTGCTGGAAGGGACTATGACTCCAAATAAAGAGTTTATGATGCCAGTTAAGATGACATTTTGAATAATTAGTCATATTATAGTTTTTATAATTTTGCTTAATTTTAAATTATAAGACAACAGCACAGGACTGTAGATATAGTCAATTTGTTTCAATTTCCTCCTAGCATCTAAAATAGAAACTACAGGTATCAGTGGCTAAAATAAGTCAGAAGTTTATTTATCTGGTAAGTGGTCTAGTGCTATGCTATGATGAATGAGTCCCAGGCTCCTTCCACCTTGTTGCTCTGCCATTTTCAATGTGTAGCATCCATGTCAAAGATAGTCATTCAGCTCCTCTCATCCCTTCCATAGTCCAGAGAGCAGGAAGGTACAAAGGAAAAGGGAGCATGCTATTTTTTCTAAGGGCACAATTTGGAAGTCCAACATATTTTTTTAATAATCTAACCATAATTTAGTCACATGGTCACATCTACTTACAACATTAAGAAAAGTGTTTTTATTTTGTTAGGGAAGCATGTTTTCTTATGGCTAAAACATGAACTTTATTATGAGAATGAAGAAGAGAATGGGAGTGACAACAGTCTCTGCTACAGCTCATTTCTCTGCCAGGCAAATAACTATGTGTTCCCTTCTTCTCATTGACAGTACACACTCAATCACTTTCTCAAACTCCATCAAGGAAGACAACCTCACAATCCCATCTGGTTAGCACATTAGGAAGGCCCAGAAGTTCTTAGATACATGAATCATTTTTGTTAGGTTTGGAGGAGGCACCCTATTATCTATTGACCACCCCTCACCCCCCCCCCAACTCCACACAACAGAAAATGGTGGGGGTAGGAACAGCCAACTACCATAAAAATTCAGAGGAGTGCACAAAGAAAAATACTGCATCGCAGATTCATTGCATTTATCAAATCCAACTTGGCAGGCACTTTGAATCTTCCCTGCCCTGTTAGTTGTATATATTCTTTTATTAGCTCCATCTGCTAGTTCTGGTTCTTGTCACTAGAAGGAATCTTCTATCATTTGGCTTTTATGTCCACTGCTGGTGTCTTATGGGAATCCCTTTTGGCTCTTTATTATCTACTGCTAAATCTGAAGCAGACACTGGAGAGTAAGTACTTTCTGAAGGCTGCAGAGGGTTCTCAGCCTGCTTCCCAATGGTGTAGGTTTAGAAGTTTGAGATTTATAATAGGGATCAAAATCACATATTTTAAGGGTAAGGCTTATATGAGTTTCCTCACACCTGTAACTATAAAGAAAGTAGGTTAGAAGCGTCCCATTCCACAGTGCCAGGTAGAGAGAATCTGTGTTCGTGGGGAGGGAGAGCAAAGTGATTGTGGGAATTGCATTGTAACTCAGAACCATCCTGAGAGAATAGGGCACAGCACAGAATTCTGCTGGTGCCCATGGAGAAAGCATTTAGACCAGCCCTGGATAGAGCTGGATAGAGTGGAAAACTCAACCAAGCCATAAGAATGTGAATTCTGGCTAGCTCCAGCACTGGCTAATTGAAGTGGCCTGGGGCTTGGAATAAATTTGAAATGCAGGCAGGTCACAAGGACTGCAGTCCTTGGACAAGTCTTGGTGTTTCATGGAATTGGAGGCAGTGGACTTTGGGTGCATATGACCCTGTGAAATACCAGCTGTGACTGCCAAGGGAGTGGCTGTGCTACTCCTCCCACAACTTGAAGCAGTATAGAACTGGGAGATGCCCCCTCCCTGCCTGGGGAAAGGAAAGGGAAGAGTACAGAGGACATTTTTTTTTTTTTAAATTAAATTATAGCTATGTACATTAAAGAAATCAAGGGGAAAAATATGCTGGTTTTACATACCTTTTGAAATATTGTCATCAAATTGGTTAACATAGCTTTCACCGCATTTTCTTTCTTTCTTTTTTTTATTATTAAATCATAGCTGTGTACATTAATGCGATCATTGGGCACCATACCCTGGTTTTATAGACCGTTTGACACATTTTTTTAAATTAATATTAGATCATAGCTGTGTACATTAATGTGATCATGGGGCACCATACACTGGTTTTATAAACAGTTTGACACATTTTCATAACACTGGTTAACATAGCCTTCCTGGCATTTTCTTAGTTATAGCATTAAGACATTTATACTCTACATTTACTATGTTTCACATGTACCCTTGTAAGATGCACCACAGGTGTATCTTCTCACTTTCAAATGAAATGTTGATGGCCTAAAAACTGCTGTGAATTAATAATAAGAGTAATATATTTCATGAGCAAGTTTCTTCCTAAGAGATAAAATATTACAAGTGCATATTGTTCTTGTTTGTGACCCCAGAACTGGTAGCACTTCCATTGCATCTACTGTATTCTTATGTATTTGAAAAGTAGGTGCCGTCTGCTACAGGGGACTGTTTACCATACCAGTTGAAGGAACCCAATGTGGTGCTGCATTTTGGTCAAAGAAGCTATCCATTTATCACTCCCAACAAAGCCAATTCCATCCACTGTACAGGCTCAATGAACTAAGATGCACCTTGAGGCTGATGCCCTATGCTAAGCACACAGGGTCATGTCATTCTCTTGTAGACAAAGGCTTCAGGCTCACTTTCTTCATCCAAAATACCAGAACTTCGAAAGAAGAATTGTCTTGCACTTTCTACATTTGTAGAGAACCTTACCGTTCTGTCCTTGTGAAATGGTCGTTGGGTCAACAGCATAGAGTTCTTGAGGTAAATTCTGCATTTCTGGATAGTTCTCTGTAACCATTTGTAAAGGATATTGCTTATAAATTGTGCTAGAGGTATCCACTTCATCACCCATTGCCTGGTATAATTTTGAATGCTATTCGAACCTCCTCATTCACCTTACCATCTGTTTTGATAGTCTGGAGATTTTCATAGGCTTCTTCAAGGGAAATAAGTCAATCTTCACAAAAGCAGTAACTATCGCCGACACTCTGACTGACTCCTACACCAGTGAAAAAGAGACCAGCGTAACAACGCAGCAGGGCCCTCAGCGTGGTCCCTACTGATGGAGGCCACGCACCGGTCCAGATGGTTGAGCGGGTCGGTCTCAGGTTTGTCCGACGCTGCCACAAAGAGCCCCAAAGCCCCTCAACCTCAGCTTCTGCCTTGGAGCTAGGCTTCTCCGAGTCCACGGTCAGCAGTGCTGAGCTGCCTGCCACCCTCGCGTGGTCCTGCTCCGAGACCGCCGTGGCCCCACCCACGAACAGGGGCACAACGTTTCCAGCATCTGCCTGGTGGTGAGGGCCTTGCTGGCAAGTGGACTCCCATAGTCGCAGCTACTGGGGCCCTGAGCCTCCAACCAGCAGCTTATTTAAAGTACAGCATAGTGACCACGTGGCAGAGTCACAATGACACTCAGTTATTTTTGGAGTGTGTCATTTCTACTTGTAAATATTCTCAATTTACATCTGTCCAATACTCTCTTCTTGTAGAAAGAAAAAGAGAGAGAGAGGGAGAGAGAGAGAGAGAGAAAAGAAAATCATAGATAAGTGTAGACTTTTCCAGAGAGTGGAAAAGGTTCCCTATTACCAGTGAGATGAGACCTCACACAAAGGCAATACATGAGTATCTTCTCTTAGTTCCCCCATAACTATGTGTAAAGCTTCTCATTGGTCCCTCCTAGGTCTTTAGGTATTCCTGCCTACTTCTCCTTGGTCACTACCTGCTATTTTCCTGACAATTATATGGTGGTGTCTACTAGTCTTGTGACGTTTGTGACATTTGCTGTGTGCACTGTTCTGTAACCGTGACCAGTACTCCACTTTGTGTTACAAACTAAAAACTACATTTTGTGGAGAACAGGACATACTTGATCAATTGCATCACAAGGTTCCTTAAACTCCTTGTTTACTGCAGGGCCCTTTTTAACTTTCTTATCTAGGAGGCCAGACTTTTCTCATACTTCCCTATCGCACCTTTCTATCTGTAATCAATAGTCTTTTCCGTAAATCTCATTGGGATAACTGGATAGCCACCCAGGAAAGGAAAAGACGGACTCTTATCTCCAACTATCTAAAAAGATTAAATCAAAGGACCTAATGTAAAAACCAAAGCCATAAACACGTAAAAGAAAAAAACAGGTATAAAATTGCATAACCTTGGATTTGTAATGGGTTCTTAGATACGACATCAAAATCACAAGCATAAAAAGAAAAATATAGATATAACTTGGAAACTTGGACTACATCAAAATTAAAAACTTTTGTGCTTCCAAGAACACTATCAGGAAAACAAAAAGGCAATGGAGAAAAGAAGAAAATATTTGCAAGTCTAGAATATGCAGGGATCACTTAAAACTCAGTAATAAAAAAAGCAAACAACTCAATTAAAAAGGATTTGGGGCTCGGTGCCTGTAGCACAGTGGTTACAGCACCAGCCACATACACCAAGGGTGACAGTTTCAAACCCAACCCCGGCCAGCTAAACAACAATGATACCTGCAACAAAAAATAGCTGGGCATTGCAGAGGGTGCCTGTAGTCTCAGCTACTTGAGAGGCTGAGGCAAGACAATTACTTAAGCCCAGGAAGTGGAGGTTGCTGTGAGCTATGATGCTACAGCACTCTACCAGCAACATAATGAGACTATGTCTGAAAAAAAAAAAAAAGGGTTTGGGCAAAGGATCTGAATAGATGTTTTCTCCAAAGAAGATCTACAAATGGGCACTAAGCATATGAAAAGATGCTCAACATCAGTAATCATCAGGAAAATGCAAATCAAAACCACAGTCAATACCACTTCACACCCACCATGATGGTGAGAAGTTGAGAAATTAGGTAATAGTGTTGACAAGGATGTGAAGAAAGAACCCTCATATACCGCTGGTAGGAGTGTAAAATGGTACACATTGGAGAAACAGTCTGACAGTTTCTCAAAGTTTTTCAAAAGTTAAACATAATTTTCCTTGGACCCAGCTGTCCCACTCCTAGGTACATACTCAAGATAAATGAAAACACATGTCCACTCAAAGATTTGCATAACTTCAGAGCAGCATAACTCATAATAGACTCAAAGGTGATGAATGGATAAACAAAATACAGTCTATTCATACAGTGGAATATTATTTGGTCATAAAAAGGAATGAAGACTGGTACATGACACCACATAGATAAACCTTGAAAGCATTATCCTGATTGAAAGAAGACAAGTCACAAAAGACCACATATTATATGACCCTATTTATAGTAATTGCCTGGAATAGGCAAATAAATAAAAAACAGACAGAAAATAGATTAGTAGTTACCTAGACCTGGTGGGGAAAAGAGGTGATAAGAAGATTGAGAAGTGATAGCTAAGAGGTAGGAAAGGTGTTTCTTTCTGAATGACAATGTTTAAAAATTGACTGTGGTAATGGTTGCACAATTCTTGGACTATGTAATAAAGCATTGGATTGTACACTTTAAATAAGTAAATTGTATGGTATATAAATTATATCTCATTAAAGACTATATTTACAAAAAAGAATAAAAAAAAAAGACTATATTTACATAGATTAGATCATGTCCTGTCTCTGCTGAGCACCGTCCAAGGGCTCCCATTTCACTCAGAAGAGTAAATTTCAAACCTGCAAGGCCCACTAGGATCAGGAGCCCCCATCACCACCTCTCTGCTCTCAACTCCTACTCCTTGCTCTTCTTTGCTGTTCCTCTAACTGCATTGCTTTTCACCCATACAACTGCAAGGCTCACCCCCTTCCCTCTATCATGTCCCTAGTCAAGTGCCACTTTCTCAGCAAATTGACTCTGACCATTCTATTTAAAATTGCACTTTTTACCTCCATCATATTGCACTGTTTTTCTTTTCAATACCATTTATCATCATGTTAGCAGGGGTGATAATCAAAATACGTAAGTGCCTACTATAGCGAGAGAACTAATGAGCTCAGCATTAACACTATAGATTCTGGATAGAAGGAGGTGGGGGTGGGGATGGTGGTATTCCTGGGAAGGCCCAGAGTAGCTAAGGGGCACTCAGGCCTTAGGGCAGAGGTAGAGAAATACTTGAACTGATCTGGTAGAGTAGCTCATACCTGATGGATATCTTTCCTTTGTCCCCTCTATTCTGCTGTTGAGCCCATTCATTGAATTCTAAACTTTTGGTTATTGTATTTTTCAGTTCAGAAATTTCCACTTAGTTCTTCTTTATATCTTTTATTTATTTGACAAGAATTTATATTTTCTTGCTGAGGCCTATTTTTTAATTTGTTTTGAGCATGTTTGTAATTGCTTGTTGAGGCATCTTTATGATTTAAAATCTTCATCAGATAATTCTAACATTTTTAACATTTCAGTGTTCTCACCTATTGATAGTCCTTTTAAATTCAGTTTGATATTTTCAGTATGATGAATGATTTTCTAGTGAAACCCATATACTTTAGGTACTGTGTTACAAGACTCTGATCTTATTTCAGCTTTCTTTTTCAGCTGGCTTTCGTTGACATCACTCCAGTACAGAAAGGGGTAGTGCTGTTTCATTGCTGCAGGTGAAGGTAGAAGCTCAGGCTCCCCTTTGTTGACACCCAAGGAGGGAAGCTTCTTATTACTGTTGGGTAAGTGTGGGGGTCCCATTTCCCAGTAGATATCTATTGGTACCTCATTTCCTGAAAGAGTTAGGAGTGCTTCATTACTGATCCCCATGTAACCTTTGCTAACACCATGGGGGATGGGTGGTCTCTTATCATTGGGAAGTGGTGAAAGTCTTGACTCTCCATAGGCCTCCTGTGACACCAGCCAGTTGGGAGGGAAGGAGTGCTTCATTACTGCTTGAACATCTACTACTACTTGAACTTTCTACTAACATCACAGGGGTGAGGGTAGGAGCTAGATGGAAGGGTTTGTTACAGACTCAGGAAGGTTAGGGTCTAGGGTTAAGTCTAGGGTTCCCACTCTGAATTTGCTGACTGCCGTCCCACCTGGGTTGAGAGTCAACAGGGAAGGCGACACTGGGGGAAATAATGAAACTCTACACCAGCTTACTGCATAATGTCTGGAAGACTGAAGAAAGGTGTACACTGACTTGCACATGTGGCAGATTAACACAGTGCAGACTCCCTGACTTCTAAAAAACCTTTTATTGATCTCTAATACAAAGCATATATGCAAAATGTAAATGTGCTAAAATTCTAATAGGATTAGAAGAATCTCAAGCCCCCAGGAAGACGGGGTAAAGAGGGAAGACTGGGTAATTGGGAATGTAGGATGGGAGGGGAAAATGAGTTTCATTCCTGAAGGGCAAGGAAACCAGGTTCCCTAATCTAACTGACCTTCAGGGGTTCAAAAGATTCGGTTTTGCTAAAGGGCTTAGCCCTGTCTGCTGACTCTTCTTGTGTGGGGATAGGTACAATGATTTTGCCCTGTCATGGGCCTCAGGACTCCTTTCATCTTCCGTGGTCTTAATGAACACCCAGGAATGAGGTGTCTGGATTGAGGTGAAGTGCTCCACTGAGAAATCAGCATATCTACCTCTAGCTAGCACTAATATGCGTGGGGTCAAAGTCTTCTGGGGGTATTTATCTAAAGTAGGACGGGAATTATCTAAAAGTTTCCTAAAAAGCTTCTGCACAGCTAAAAGCACTACAACTAAAGCAAACAGACAGCATTCAGAATGGGAGAAGATTTTTGCATGTTCGAATTCTGACAAAGGTCTGATAACTAGGTTCTATCGAGAACTCAAATTAATCATTAAGAAAAGAATAAACAACCCCATTTCTTTGTGGAGAAAAGAAGTCAAGTCCTTTGCAAGAGACTTGAACAAAAACTTCTGCGAAGATGACAGATGAATGGCCAATAAACACATGAAGAAATGATCATTGTCTTTAATCATCAGAGAAATGCAAATCAAAACCACTTTGAGATATCACCTAACTCCAGTAAGAATAGCCCACATCAGAAAGTCCCAAAACTGCAGATGCTGGGGTGGATGTGGAGAGAAAAGAACACTTCTACATTGCTGGTGGGATTGCAAACTAATACAAGCTTTATGGAAAGAAGTATGGAGAATCCTTAAGGAATTAAAAGTTGACCGGCCATTTGATCCTGCAATTCCATTACTAGGTATTTACCCAGAAGAACAAAAATCATTTTACCACAAAGACATTTGGACCAGAATGTTTACTGCAGCCCACTTCATAATTGCCAAGTCAAGGAAGCAACCGAAATGCCCATCAATCCGTGACTGGGTTAACAAATTGTGGTATATGTATACCACAGGATACTAGTCAGCCATTAAAACAGATGGAGACATTACATCTTTTATGTTTACATGGATGGAGTTGGAACATACTCTTAGTAAAGTATCTCAAGAATGGAAAAAAGTATCCAATGTACTCAATATTATTATGAAACCAATATATAAACACTTACACATTTATACAAATGATAAAACACAAATATAGTCTAGCAAGAGGGAGGGGAGAGGAAAGAGAGTGAGGAGGAGAGGGGGAGGGTGATTGGTGGGATCTTGCCTAATGTACACAATGCAAGGGTACACTTCAAAATAACTAAGAGTAAATTATAATGTCTTACCACAAAAAATAAGTAAGTGAGGTGATGATTATGTTAATCAGTTTGATTTATGCATTCCACATTGTATATCAAATCATCACATTGTACCCCATAAATATATACAGTTATGCTGTAATAAAAAATTACATTTAAAAAAATTTTTTTTTCTTTCTTTTTTTTTTTAGAGACAGAGTCTTACTTTATCGCTCTTGGTAGAGTATCGTAACGTCACAGCTCACAGCAATCTCCAGCTCTTGGGCTTAGGCGATTCTTTTGCCTCATCCTCTTGAGTAGCTGGGGCTATAGGCACCCACCACAATGCCTGACTATTTTTTGTTGCAGTTTGACTGGGGCTGGGTTCAAACCCGCCACCCTATGTATATGGGGCTGGTGCTCTACCCACTGAGACACAGGCACTGCCCCAAAGTTTCAATTTTTTTAAAGTTTTTTTTATTAAATCATAACTATATACATTAATGCATTTATGGCATACAATGTGCTGACTTTATATACATTTTGGAATGCTTACATCAAACTGGTTAACATAGCCTCCACCTTACTTACTTAATTCTTATGTTAAGACATTTATACTCTATACTTAATAGATTTGACAGGTACCCTTGCAATATGCACCATAGGTGTGGTGGTCCCACTGTTTACCCTCCATCCATTCACCCTCTCACCTACCTTCCCTCCCCCTCCTCTTCCCTCCATCCTAGGCTATAGTTGTGTTTTATCTTACATATGAAAGTGTGGGTGATTATAAATTGGTTTCATAATAGTACTGAGTACATTGGATACTTTTTCTTCCATTCTTGAGATACTTTACTAAGAAGAATATGTTTCAGCTCCATCCATGTAAACATAAAAGAGGTAAAGTAT
>CAUYPK010033701.1:0-18570 GCA_963574355.1 Loris lydekkerianus
AGAGGGAATTGTTGGGCCCTGCCATGTACCTGAGGTCTTGTGCAACTTCCCGAGCCTGACTAGAAGTAGATCCATCAAGCTACTTCTGCGTAGCAATGACTTAGCAAGGCCCAGCCTGAAACTGCCTCTACCTAGATACAGTCAATGTGGTACCATGCCACTGGCCCAACCCTGTCACGCACCTCTTCCCCTGCCTTCTTTCCCCACCCCTTCTCCACAATAAAAATAAAAAAATTAATTAATTAAAAAAAAAAATCAGCTCAGTGCCCATAGCACAGTGATTACGGCACCACCCACATACACCAAGGCTGGCAGGTTCGAACCCAGCCCAGGCCAACTAAACAACCCCAACAAAAAAACAGCTGGACATTGTGGTGGATGCTTGTAGTCCCAGCTACTTGGGAGGCTGAGGCAAGAGAATCACTTATGCCTAGGCGTTTGAGGTTTCTGTGAGCTGAGACACCACAGCACTCTACCAAGGGTGACATAGTGAGACTCTGTCTCAAAAAAAAAAAAAAGTTAAAAATCAAGCATTAAAAATAACTGTAACTACAATAATTCGTTATTGAATACACAATATAAGAACACATAAATTATAACATCAATAGCCTAAAATATGAGTGGCAGAGGAGCAAAATTATTGAGTTTTGTATGTAATCAAAGTTAATTTGTTATGAGCTTATAATAGAATAGTAAATATAGTAACAATATGATATTTCGTACTAAATGTACTAAAAGAGTAGATTATAAATGTACTACACAAATGTTCAACTATCACAAAAAAAGATAAACCAGTTGATAGATTTACTAACTTGATTATAGTAATCACTTGACAATATATATGTATGTCAAATCACTATGCTGAACACCTTAATTTATACAATTTTACTTGTATGAAACTGAGGGAAAATAAACAAATACTACCAAAAAAATGCTGCAATGAAGAACAGAAAATCTCATTCATTGCTGATGAGAATGCAAAATGGTACAGTTGCTTGAAAGGCAGATTGGCAGTTTTATATAAAACTAAACAAACTCTTACCATATGATTCAGCAATCACATTCCTTGGACTTTATCCAAATGAACTGAAAAAATGTCTACACACAAACCCCCTCAAAAACATTTCTAGTAGCTTTATCTGTAATTGCCAGCTAACACGTCCTTCAGTAGGTGAATGAATAAACTGCAGCATATTAATACAATGGGATATTATTTAGCAATAAGATGGAATAAGCCATCAAGTACTGAAAAGACATGCAGAAACCCTAAATACAAATTATATAATCAGTGTACTATTCAACCAGAAGACAGAAATAAAATGATTTCAAAAACACAGTGCACCAATTACTAAACAAAAGAAGAACTTTACAATTTGAAAAGGTTACATACTGTATGATTTCCATCTATATGACATTTGGAGCAAAATTATGAAAACAGTCAAAAGTTCAATAGTTGTAAGTGTTTGGGTAAGAAAACTAGGGATAAACAGCTAGAGCAGGTAGGGATTTTTCAGGCAGTGAAACTATTCTGCATGATCCTGTAATGATAGATGCCTAAAATTATATCTTTCTCAAAACACATAGAATATAAACCACAAAGAATGAATCCCCTGTAAACTACAGAAATTAGTTGATGATAATATGTCAATATTAGCTCATCAGTTATAGCAAATGTACCACAGAAATCCAAAATGTTAGTAATAGAAGACCTTGGAGTGAGAGGATAAGAGGGCAAATAGAAAATCTCTGTACTTTTTACTTAATTTACCTGTAAGCCATAAACTTCTCAAAAAAATAAAGTCTATTAATTTTATGTTTTGTTCTTGGGGATTCATTGACAGTACACAGAATCAGGTTACATTGATTGCTTTTGTTAGATAAAGACCCTCGTATACTTGTGTCCCATCTTCAAAAGGTGTACCACACCCCTGGTCCCCCATCCCCTCCCTCCTTCCCTTTCTTGGCTCTCCCCATACCCTACCCCACCCCTCACAGTGTAATAGGATGTTACTTGTCCTCATATCAGAATTGAGTACATATGATTCTTGCTTCTCCATTCTTGTGATGCTTTTCTAAGAATATGTTTCACATCCATCCAAGTTAATACAAAAGATGTAAAGTCTCCATCTTTTTTAGTGGCTCAATAGTATTCCATGTTATACATATACCACAGCTTCTTAATCCATTCCTGGGTTAGTGAGCATTTAGGTGGTTTCCACATTTTCCGATTGTAAATTGAGCTGCAATAAACAGTCTAGTGCAAGTGTCCCTGTGATAAAGAATTTTTTTTCTTCTGGGTAGATGTCCAGAAATGGGATTGCAGGATCAAATCAAAACAACCTGATATACAAAAACTGAGAGTTTTCCACTGGCAGACCTGCCTTATAAGAAATTCTAAAGGAGGCCCAGTGCCCACAGCTCAGTGAGTAAGACGCTGGCCACCTACACCGAGGCTGGCAGGTTCAGGCCCGGCTCCAGCCTACTAAACAATGACAACTGCAACAACAACAAAAATAGCTGGGTGTTGTGGTAGGCACCTGTAGTCCCAGCTACTTGGAAGGCAGAGGCAAGAGAATCTCTTAATCCCAAAAGTTTGAGGTTGCTGTGAGCTGTGGGGCCACAGCACCCTACTGAGGGAGACATAGTGAGACTCTGTCTCAAAAAAAAAAAAAAAAAAAAAAAAAGGCTCGGCACAGTGGCTTATGCTTATAATCCTGGCACTTTAAGAACCTTGGGTAAGAGGACTGCCTGTGACCAGGAGTTAGAGATCAGTCTGGGAAACATTGTGAAACCACATCTCTACCGCCCCCACCCCAAATTTAATAATAAGCCAAATGTGGTTGCATGTACCTATAATCCCAGCTACTTAGAAGGCTGAAGCAGGAGGAAAGCTTGAGCCCAGGATTTGGAGACTGTAGTAAACTATGATTGAGCTAAGGCACTCCAGCCTGGGCAACAGAGTAAGATCCCATCTCTCTTTAAAAAAAAAAAAGAAAAAAAAAAAAAAAAAGACATAAGATATAGAAAACAGGTAGAAAAATAATACAAGTCTTTCCTTATCAATAATTCTAGTAAATGTAAATGTGTTAAACTTTCTAATTAAATGGCATAGATTGGCACACAGATATTTTTAAAAACATGTTCTAACTATATTTTGTCTACAAGAAATTCACATTATATTTAAAGACAGAAGTAGATTGAAAGTAAAATGTTGAAAAACAATATCCATTGCAAACAGTAAGCAAAGGAGAGCTAGAACAACTATACTCATCAGACAAAATAGACTTCAATAAAAAACTGTTAGACAGGGTGGCACCTGTGGCTCAGTGGGCAAGGCACTGGCCCCATATACCGAGGGTGGTGGGTTCAAACCCGGCCCCAGCCAAACTGCAACAATAAAATAGCCAGGCACTGTGGCAAGCGCCTGTAGTCCCAGCTACTTGGGAGGCTGAGGCAGGAAAATTGCCTAGGTCTGGGAGTTGGAGGTTGCTGTGAGCTGTGTGATGCCATGGCACTCTACTGAGGGCTATAGAGTGAGATTCTATCTATACCAAAAAAAAAAAAAAAAAAAAAAAAACAACTGTTAGACACAAAAGGATGTTATATAATTATAGAAGGATCAAGTATTGCAAACTTCTAACACTTATAAACACGTACGAACATAGCAGCAAAGCTATAAAATACATTTAAAATTTGACAGACTTAAAGGTAAAATAAGTAGTTTGATAATAATAATTGAAGACTTGAATATCCACTTTCAGTAATATCTAGAATAACTAGACAGAAGATCAATGAAGAAATAAATAACTTGGCTTGGTGCCTGTGGCTCAAGCGGCTAAGGCGCCAGCCACATACACCTGAGCTGATGGGTTTGAATCCAGGCTGGCCCGCCAAACAACAATGACAGCTGCAACCAAAAAATTGGGTGTTGTAGCAGGTGCCTGTGGTCCCAACTACTTGGGAGGTGGAGGCAAGAGAATCACTTGAGCCCAGAAGTTAAAGGTTGCTGTGAGCTGTGATGCCACCGCACTCTACCCAGGGCGACAGCTTGAGGCTCTATCTCAAAAAAAAGAAAAGAAAAGAAAAGAAAAGAAAAGAAAAGAAAAGAAAAGAGAAGAGAAGAAAAGGAAAGAAAAGGAAAGAAAAGGAAAAAGAAATAGAGAACTTGACTAACATTATAAACCAACAAGACCTAACAAATATCTATTGAACTCTCTACCCATTAAGTAAATACATTCTTCTTCAAGTGAACCATTCTCCAGAATAACCATGTTAGTCCACAAAGCAAGTCTCAACAAATATAAAAATATAAGAATCATGTAAAGTAAAAGGTGTTATCCAACAACAATAGAATGAAATTACAAATTATTAACAGGAAATTTTTTGAAAAATTCACAAATAGTGGAAATTAAACATTTCTAAATAACAAATGAGTCAAAGAAGACATCACACGGGAAATTAAAACATATTTCGAGTTGAATTACAACAAAAACACAGCATATCAAAAATACATGGAATGCAGCAAAATCAATATTCAAAGTTAATTTATAACTGCAAATGGCTACATCAAAAATGAAAGATCTCAAATCAATAACCTGGTCTTCTACCTTAGGACACCAGAAAAAGAAGAGCAAATTAATCCCAAAGCATCAAAATGGAAAGAAATAAACATTACAAGGGAGATAAATGAAATAGAGAACAGAAAGACAATTTTTAAAAAGACCATAAAAAAAAAGGTTCATTGAAAAGATCAACAAAATTGAGAAAATTTTAACCAGATTGACCAAGAAAAGGAAGAGTAGACTCAAACTACTAAAATCAGGACAAAGGAGAATTTACTACTGAGCATACAGAAATAAAAAGTGCCACAAAAGAATACTGTCAGCAATTACATGCCAAAAAAAAAAATAAATAAAAATAATAATAATAATTATAATAATAATATTCTAGATAAAATGGACAAATTTTTAGAGAAATACAATCTACCAAAATTGACTCAGGAAGAAAAGGAAACCTGAAGAGACCTACAACAAATAAGTAGATTGAGTGGGCCACCATCTACAAACTTCCCATAAAGAAAAGCTCAGGACCAGATGATTTCACTAGCAAACTCTACCAAATGTTTAAAGAATTAATAAAAACCTTTCTTAGAGCTCTTCAAAAAAAAAAAAAAAAAAAAAAAAATAGAAGGAACACTTACTAACTTCTTTCATTAGATCATCATTACCACAATACCAAAACCATGTAAAGACATCACCAGAAAACTACAGAACAAAATCCCTTACAAATACAGACCTATTCCCCCCCCCTCCAAAAAAAATTTACAAAATACTAGCAAACAAAATAACAGAATCCAGGCACACATTAAAAGTTGTGCTCAAGTGATATTATATCATTATGACCAAGTGATGTTAATCCCAGGAATGCAAGGATGGTTCAACATATAAACATCAATCAAAGTAATTCACCATATGAGTATTAAATAAGGAAAGAATTTCATTCCTCAATGTATTGCATTCTGGATTCAGTGCCTTCCACACAGCCAGTAAACTGCCCAGAGATCACCTATTACATATTCATTGCAGTCTTTATCTCACTTGAGACCTCAAGAACACGAGGACCATTGACCACATGCTTCTGGTTCTCCTCTTGCCATCCAAGCATTTCTTCCCAGTCTCCTTTGTGAGCTTTCCTGCCTACCCTTGAGAAGTAAATTTTATTCTTCTTTTCACACTTTTTCAAAAAATTCATTCATTGGGTGGCACCTGCAGCTCAGTGGATAGGGTGCCAGCCCCATATACCGAGGGTGGCAGGTTCGAACCTGGTTCCAGCCAAACTGCAACAAAAAAACAGCTGGGTGTTGTGGTGGGAGGCTGAGGCAAGAGAATTGCCTAAGCCCAGGAGTTGGAGGTGGCTGTGAGCTGTGACGCCACAGCACTCTACCAAAGGCAATAAAGTGAGACTCTGTCTGTACAAAAAAAAAAAAAAAAAAAAAAAATTCATTCAGTAAAATGAGCACATTATAAGTCCAATGACTTTGGCAAATATTTTCTTCACCCTAAAAAGTGCTCTTTCCTTATAGTCACAATCATTATATACTCATAACTGGCCACAGGAAATACTGATCTGCTTTCTGTCATGTTAGATGAATTTATCTTGTTTAGAATTTTTCATTAAGTGAAGTCATGCAGTATCTATTCTTTTCTCTTTTTTTTTTAAGAGAGAGGAGAGAGAAAGACAGAGAAACACAAACTCTCTCCTCTTTTATTTATTTATTTATTTATTTATTTTTGTTGTTGTTGTTGTTGTTGGGGATTCATTGAGGGTACAAGAAACCAGATTACACTGCAAATGGCAAATTACACTGGTTTCTCTTACAATTATGTCTTGCCTCCAACAGGTGTGTCACACACCAAGACCCCAATCCTCTTCCTCCTTCCTTCTCTCTGCTCTTCCTTTCCCCCACCTCTCCCTCCTTCTTTCTCTCTGTGCTCTCCCCTTCCTCCACCCCCACCGTGTCATTGTCATTAATTGTCCTCATATCAAAATTGAGTACATAGGATTCATGCTTCTCCATTCTTGTGATGCTTTACTAAGAATAATGTGTTCCACTTCCATTCAGGTTAATACAAAGGCTGTAAAGTCTCCATTTGTTTTAATGGTGGAATAGTACAGCTTGTTAATCTATTCCTGGGTTGGAAACATTTAGGTTGTTTCTGTTTTGGCAATTGTAAATTGCTGTGATAAACAGTCTAGCGCAAGTGTCCTTATGATAAAAGAATTTTTTTCCTTCTGGGTAAATGCACAGTAATGGGATTGCAGGATCAAATGGGAGGTCTACCTTGAGTTCTTTGAGGGTTCTCCATACTTTCTTCCAAAAAGGTTGTATTAATTTGCAGTCCCACCAGCAATGTAAAGTGCTCCCTTCTCTTCACATCCACGCCAGCATCTGCAGTTTTGAGATTTTGTGATGTGGGCCATTCTCACTGGGGTTAGATGGTATCTCAGGGTGGTTTTCATTTGCATTTCTCTGATAGGGATGATGAGCGTTTTTTCATATGCTTGTTAGCCATTCATCTGTCTTCTTTCGAGAAGGTTCTATTTGTGTCTCTTGCCCATTGATATATGGGATTGTTGGCTTTTTTCATGTGGATTAATTTGAGTTCTCTATAGATTCTAGTTATCAAGCTATTGTCTAATTCACAAAAGCAAATATCCTTTCCCATTGTATAGGTTGTCTATCTGCTTTGGTTGTTGTCTCCTTAGCTGTACAGAAGCTTTTCAGTTTAATGAAGTCCCATTTGTTTATTTTTGTTGTTGTTGCAATTGCCATGGTAGTCTTCTTCATGAAGTCTTTCCCCAGGCTGATATCTTCCAGTGTTTTTCCTATGCTTTCTTTGAGGATTTTTATCATTTCATGCCTTAAAAAAAATTTTTTTTACTTGAAAATCTAATTTTACTTTGAGATGATATGTTCCTAAGCAGGGGCATAAGACTTAAAATAAGGAGGAATTTACATGCTGAGACATATTTTTGGTTTTTCGTAAAGCTTTCGGATTCACTAGGAACTTTTTTTTTTTTTTTTGGAAACAGAGTTTATGCCAGCCTCGGTAGAGTACCATAGTGTCACAGCTTGCAGCAACCTTAAACTCTTGAGCTTAAGCAATTCTCTTGCCTCAGCCTCCCAAGTAGCTGGGACTACAGGCACCAACCACAATACCCAGCGGTTTGTTGGTGTTTTTGTTGGTGTAGTTGTCATTGTTGTCTGGCAGGCCAGGGTTGGGCTCAAACCCACCAGGTTCAGTGTATGTGGCCGGGGCCCTACTCACTGAGCTACTGGCACCGAGCCTCATAGGAACTTTTATAACGGGTTAGTTAAGATACCATGATTTCTTCTTTCATTTAATTATCTCTGTTCAGCTTTTTTTTTTTTTTTTTTTGAGACAGAGTCTCACTCTGTTGCCCTCACTGGAGTGCTGTGATGTCACAGCTCACAGCAACCTCAAACTCTTGGGCTTAAGCTATTCTCTTGCCTCAGCCTCCCAAGTAGCTGGGACTATAAGCACCTGCCACAATGCCCAGCCATTTTTTTGTTATATTAATAGTTGTCATTGTTTGGCTGGCTGGGGCTGGGTTTAAACCCGCCAGCTCCAGTGTATGTGGCTGACACGGGAGAAGCTGAGCTACAGGGGCTGAGCCCTGTTCAGCAATTTTAATTGAGTGAAGGGAGAGTAGCTGTGAGATGGACGAGGGACTCCTTGGCTGTTCATCTCTAAGACTCTTGAGCTACATCAAAAACTATTGCAGGGCAGGCGTGGTGCTCACGCCTGTAATCCTAACATTCTGGAAGGCTGAGGTGGGAGGATTTCTTGAGGTCAGGAGTTCAAGATCAGCTTGAGTTAGAGCGAGAGGGTAATGGGAACTGTACAAGACAGAGGCTGCCATCTTTCTGTTTGAACTGAACCCAGACTCCGCCTCTGTATTAGACATCGCGATTCCATTCTCTGGAGTACATTTTATTTTTCCCAAGAAATGCATTCAGTCCAACTGTTAAACATACATCTTGAATCTCTGTAGGTGTAGGGTTTTCAACAGCCTTACTTCTGGGTATCCCCCTTCCTTCTGTGATGGTCTTCTTGTTATTTAAATACAAATGAACCTGTCCTGGTCGGCCAGGGATGGAACCGCGGCACAAGCCATCCTCATGAGGGTCCACGCTGGGCCAGCACAAAACCCCCAAGGTAGGAAACTGACCTGTTATGCCTTAAATTTAAGACTTTTATCCATCTTGAATCAATTTTTGTGAGTGGAGAAAGGTGTAGGTCCAGTTTCAGTCTTTTACATGTGGATATTCAATTCTCCCAGAACCATTTATTGAATAGGGAGTCTTTCCCCCATGTATGTTCTTGTTTGGTTTATGGAAGAGTAAGTGTTTTTAAGATGTTAGTTTCATTTCTTGGCTTTCTATTCAATTACAAATGTCTATGTCTCTATTTTTGTGCCAGTACCATACTGTCTCGACCACAATGGCTTTGTAGTACAGCCTAAATCTGGTATGCTGAGGCTTTGTTTTTATTACTAAGAAGCAGTATTTATTATTTTGTGTCTGACATTTTTTCACTTAGTATAATGCTTTTGGAATGTCTCATTAAAAAATAAACATACACTTACCACATGAGCCAGCAATTCACACTTAGGTATTTATCCACAAGAAATGAAAATGTATATCCAATCTGGAACATATTCTTCTTAGTAAAGTATCTCAAGAATAGAAGAAAAAGTACCCAATATACTCAGTACTATTATAAAACCAGTATATAATCACCCACACTTTCATACGAATGATAAAACACAACTATAGCCCAGAATGAAGGAGGGAAGAGGAAGGCAAGTGGATGAGAAGGGAGTGGCTGGGAGGAGGAAGAGTAATCAGTGGGACCTCACCTATTGTGCATATTGCAAGGGTACATGTCAAATTTATTAAGAGTAGAGCCTAAATGTGTTAATACAACAATTAAATAAGTGAGGTGAAGGTTATGTTAACCAGTTTGATGTAAGCATTCCAAATTATATATAAAATCAGCATATTGTACCCCATAAATGCAGTAATGTACACAATTATGATTTAATAAAAAGAAAATAAAGTATATATTCATACAAAGACTTGTGCACAATTATTCACATCGTCTATTCATAATGGCCACAGGTCGAATCAACTCACATGCCCAACAACAAGTAAATGATAAACAAACCACAGCATATGCATACAACTAAATACTGCTAAGCAGCAACAAACTATTAATATGCCCAACAACTTTTATGTTCACACCTTCTTAACACTTAAATTGGTTTAACTACCATCTGTCTTATATTTCTATCTGAGGATTCTCCCTTACCCTCCAGAACCAGGTCTCTTTTTGCTTACTGGATAATGCAAACTGAATACTACCGGATGGTTCAAGTTCACATAACAAAAATTAAACTCCTTATCTTCCACACCAAACCTTCTATTCTGCCTAAATATTTTGATTTATTTAATAGCCTATTATGAAACAATTCAACCCAGTCATCCAAAGCACAATCTTGGAAGTTACTACTAACCTTTCAGCATCCATGGGGTCACTCATTCCTGTGGATTACCATGACATAACTCTACCCAGATCTTTACCATCTGTTTTCCAGCCTAGTACTTTAGTCTCCTAAATGAATTTCCTCTTTATTCTCTTTTTAATTCATTCTCCACATTGCAGCCAAAGTTATCTTTCCAAAACTAATGTGATCCCATTACTTCCAATAATGTTACTCAAGACACACACACATCAGCTCAGCACCCATAGCACAGTGGTTACAGCATCAGCCACATATACCGAGGCTGGCAGGTTTGAACCCAGCCTGGGCCAGCTAAAAACAACAAAGATAACCACAACAAAATATAGCCAGGTGTTGTGGTGCCAGCTACTTGAGAGGCAAAGGAAAGAGAATCTCTTAAGCCCAAGAGTTTGAGGTTGCTGTGAGCTGTGATGTCACAGCACTCTAACAAGGGCAACATAGTGAGACTCTGTCTCAAAAAAAAAAAAAAAAAAAAAGACACACACAAGAATAACAGTGAAATCATTATTTCAGTGCTTAAACATCTCTGTGTACTCAAAGGCTAAAAATTGATTACCCTATTTGTCTTCCAGAAGTTCCTTCTTTCAAATCCAGCAAAAATATCCCACTTTTGGTAAACACTTCCCTCAAATTTTTTCTTAAACCCCCACAGACATGATTATACACTCTTGTGCTCCAACCCCTCTCCCCAACATATGCATATCCAATACCCCATACCTAGCTATGGTCAACCACTCAATATCCATCTCTGTTCCATGACTTCAAGGTTCTTGAAGAACAGACTGTGTCATTCATTTCTGTATCGTCAGTCTATATTCATTGTCTGACATGTTATGCATTGAGAGTTCAAGATACATTTTTACATAATTAATAAATTGTGACACTATCCAAGACAATATTAGAACATGCTACTGGAAGCAGTACAGGACACCATAATGTAATCTATACATAGAGAAAGAAGAGAAAATATATAAAGTTTGGAAAACCATACTTACTAAGAAAAGCTAAAGAGCATCTCAACTTGACAAATTGAGGCTGAGGAGGTATTTAAATATTTATATATCTTCAAATAAAGCCATTGTGGTAGAAAGGAAATGCTCCTCAAGCCAACAAGCCTAGGCCTAATTAATTGTGGAAACTCACTGTTTCTGGACCCAAGCTTCTGTTCCTATTAAATTCCTTTCCTTTTCTTTTTTCTTCTGAAACAGAGTCCCACTATGTTGCCCTCAGTAGAGTGCCATGGCATCACAGCTCACAACAACAACCTGAAACTCTTGGGCTTAACCGATTCTCTTGCCTCAGCCTCCCAAGTAGCTGGGACTACAGGCACCTGCCACAACGCCCAGCTATTTTTTTGTTGTAGCTGTTGTTGTTTGGCAGGCCTGGGCCGGGCTTGAACCTGCCAGCCCCGGGGCATGTGGCCGGTGCCCTAACCACTGAGCTACAGTCACCAAGCCCTTGTTAAATTCTAAGGCTAAGCCCAAGCTTTCCTACAGCACTAGTGCTCTGTGATTCTAAAGTCATACATGAAAAAGAGAATAAAGAAAAATATACAAATGACAACACAAGGTACTTTGCTAGACCCAAAACAGCATGTCCCCAGAAAAGAACTGGTTTCACAGTAGAGTGACTCTAAAGGGGTTGTGCAGACTTGCTTGCTGCAGGCCCTGATCAGCAGAGTCATCATGAAGGACTAATGCTGTGTTCTTCCCAGAGGAGGTAGAGGGCCTGGCAGGAACGTTTGAGCCAGATTACTCAAACCTGAACTGCTATATTTTAATAAACATTACATGTCTGAGAAGGTATTTCTTTCCAGAAAGATTGTATCAGTTCCTCTGGGCATGTAGAGAACCGTCAACAGGAATCATCAGCAACACCTCTTGTCAACAGAATAATCTTGACTGATAATTTTATAAAGGGTGTCACATAATGGGTACAGGGAGACTTTGTAAAAAGGTAGAATTTTATCCTAAAACTCTAGAAATCCAAATATAATTGGAGATATATTTTCACAGCAGTTTAAACTTCCCTCTAGGAATCAGCCGCAGGTGACCCCTCTGCTTTATCTTAAGGACAGTGAACACTGGGATGAATTCACAGCTTTCTGAAAAAGACACGAAAAATCCAGATGGTAGCTTATGGTCTCTACTGACGTTCTGACACGACTCCTCTCCAAGTCTATATTTAGCATGATCTGATTGAGTGAGATCACATGCTCAGAGTAAACTCAGCCCAGAATATCAGCTATGATTTACTTCCAGAGGCAGTAATAAATCTCCCTGTTGGAATTTTATTCAGCCTGCTGGCTAGGTTCTTTATCCATTTGTATAACGCTCAAAAGCTGCAAAGATATAGAATAAAAATGGACAAGAGATACCTATATTTGTATGTGTATCTATTCATGTTTCTATCTATTTGCTTTATTGCTTGTATCTTGCATAAGATTAATGCTTTTAAAACAGTATTAATTATGGTCATTTGTTCAAGGATTCATACATTGGAGGGGAAAAAAAACAGCCTCCAGTAACCACCCCCTGCACTATGGATTTCCCACTGACAAAAATAAATACTGAACTTCTCTCAGCTACTGAAAATGTCATTCTACCACAGCCACAGAAAAATTACCCTAGTAGGTAAAAATATATGAGCCAAGTTAGACTTTGGGAATGTAGTGACCTGGCCTTGAGATGAGGCCAGGGAATTAATTCCCTATCCATTTATGGGTACTGAATTTGAGCTGAGGGAAGAGGGTTGGGCACATCTTGGAAGTGACAAATTTAACATTTGCATTCCAATGATCACAGCTTGACCTATCCTATGGTGAAGATGTATATCTACCTTTCCCAAGACAACCCTGGGTCTTCTGCTAGCTTGGGTGAGCACTCTTACCCACTGATTCAGGAAAGGCTGTGGGAGGAAAGGAGAATATCTAGCTTGAACTAGATAAAGACAAGCCAATTCACCCATGGCCTCCTGGGGTTCAGGTTTTGTGCCCATTCAAATACAGCCAGATATTTCTTCCATAAAAGAACAAAGACCCCACATCTACCTTATGTACTCCCACCATAAACCTAGTTAAATTATAAACTTCAATTGACCCTTCCAACAATGATTCCAGATAGAAATACAAATACTACCAAGAAATGAAGAATCCAGTAAGGCAGTGAACATATGTAGTAAATTAGCTTAGCTCCTTTCCATCTACAATGGTGCTAGCTATGTTGCATTCTTGGGAGACCAAAGTCACTGAAATCATTTGTCTGCAGGATAATTGTCATGTGGAACCTTGACTGAAAAAAGTTGTAATTAAAATGCTTTGTGGATAAGATTAAACCTTCTGAACCAGATCTGTGAACTCTGGTCTGGAGCATAGCTAGAGACTGAGTTTTTCTAAATACTATCCAGTCTTAGAAAGGAGAGTATGCTTTTTGTCCCACAGTGGGGCCTGCCAAGATTTCATAGCAACTTCTGGCCTTGTGATTCCAATTTTGGACCAACATATCACTCCTGCTGCCTGGGATAACCATTCATGTAGAGGAAGCATATTATTGATTCATCTTGGTTTATGTCCTGCATATAACAATTCAATTGTTCCATGGTGGCACAAGTGTGCCAAAAATCTTGGTCAAGGGCAAGCATTTATAGAGATTAGCTTATATCATTTCTGTTTTTGTAAAATACACTCTCATTGACATTATAACTTGTGAAGGTTACAGGTATGAGTCCTTGAAACAGACAGGCCTGACTCTGGTATTGCTCTGTGTTTTATAAGCTTTGGATTCTCAGAAAAGTTACTTAAACTGTCTACACTGGACACAACAGTGAAAGATAGCAATCACTAGGAAATGGAAAACAAACTAGGTAAGTCCTCCAGTTGCCCAAGCTATCCAACCTGACAAAGTCACTGAGCCACCACACACAGAAGAACCCAGTGGATTTCTCTGTATATTCAGATACAAAGTTGAATCCAGGCAGATGAAAGCATCTAGTGTTCATAGGAAAGAATGCCAGAGAGAAGATGGCTATGTAGGGAATCCTGGAGATCTGCAGAGGGTCATCTCCAATAACTTGTCAAGTGTTTATCAACCAGATAATCAAGGCAAATTAGAAAATTAGAGGATTAGAGAGAATACATGCGTACAATCAGTGCTCACACAGGATCATGTTTTTTGTGCATTTCTGCCAGCCAGAGTTAAGGACTTCATGAATCATAGGGTCACAGGTAGAAAACTCAAGGAAATCCTGCCTTGGTAATAGAGATTAAACATTGCTGTAGCGTGATTATAAAATCTCAAAGGACCCCAGAGAATCAAACTGTACCTGCAAAATTTAACTATGGCCTAGAACAAAGCTTAAGCATATTTATAGGACTATTAAAAAATCCAGCACTCAAAAAGGTTAAATTCACAAAACCTTGTATCCAATCAAAGAATACTAAGTCTGCAGAGAAGCTTGAAAATACGACCTAGAGGGGGGGATGTGGCAGCGGCAGCAGTGTCGACTTTACCGAGATAGATCCCCTCCCTCCTCCATTCCCCCCTCCCCTCAGGTGCAGTTCCAGAGGAGTCCGAATTGTGCAGAGAGGCAGCCGCAAGCTGCAGAGGCTCCCGTCCAGAAGGAGAGTTAAAGAACAGAAATTTAGCAAGTAACCTGGTGGATTTGAGCTGCACCAAGAGAGAAGGTTAAAAAATGCACATCAACCCCTCTGAGGTGAGCTGCGACCACAAGGATATGAACAAAAGGTACAAAATCCACCACCAAATGGACAGGAGTCCCCTCCCCCATGAGAACAGCTCAGAGTGCCTCACAAACAAATGGGCAAAGTTGAAAGGTCCTCCCACTACACTCCATGGGAGAGACCCTCTAAAAACTGGACCTACCTCCCCGACTAGGGTGCCATGGAGTTCTCCTGTCAGGAATAAAACTGTATAAAACTGTATATATTCTCTACCTGCAAATCTGAGCTCCAAGCACTTCCCTCCACTCTCACTCTGAGGTCTGGAGGCCTGTCCGCCAGGAGTCCAGATTCTTGGGTGATTTCTCGAGGGGTATGAACAGTGCCTAAACTGCAGCTGGTCAGTGCTGACTCTGGGGCACAGGAGCAAGGAGAGGATGGTTGGCTGAGAGGGAACCACACCAGAGCAGCAGTTCCCTGAGGCACAGAGCAGTAGCTGTCTTTTAGCAGCAATACAGCCAGGCATAAAACTGTTTAAAACTATATATATTCTCTACCTGCAACTCTGAGCTCCCAAAACTCCCCTCCACTCTCACTCTGAGGTCTGGAGGCCTGTCCCCCAGAAGTCCGGATTCTTGGGTGATTTCTTGAGGAGTGTGGACAGTGCCTGAACTTCAGCTGACTCTGACTCTGGGGCACGGGAATGAGGAGAGGACGGTTGGCTGAGAGGGAACCACACCAGAGCAGCAGTTCCCTGAGGCACTGAACAGCAGCCATCTTTTAGCAACAATGCAGCTCACTCCCGGATATTCTGAAGCCACACTCCCTGTCTCCCTGGGCAGCCAGAGAAGACCAGCAACTATCACAAACAGATCTGGGACGGAAACGCAGGCCCCGTGAGTAAAGAATTTGCCTGAGGCAGTACCGACCTGGGTGGAGCGCAGGGACTATAAATGCACTCACAGAACAGGAAGTTCCCAGGGCAGGGCTGACCCAGGTGGGGCTGACCCAGAGGACTGCTTTACTGAGCCTAAGACTCACCTGGCCCTCAGGGGATCGTCAACCTATAGACAAAGGAAGGCAGCAGGATAGAACTGACAGGGGAATTTAGCAGGAACAGAAACAAAATTCTGCAAAGTTGTTCTGTTCTGTTCTGTCAGTAACATCAATCAGAGGCAAGGCTGGAACTGAGTGAACACCCTCCAGCCTTTATCAAGCGCCTGAGATTGTCAGGCCTAGCCTCCTCCTGCTAGATAGAAGCAGAGTGCAGCGGCCTGGCTGAACAGAAATAGAATCCTTGTGAATTGGGCAGGTGCAAATGCCTAGAGTATCTGTTCACTACAGGCAACTGGGTCAGGAAATTGCAGGGCTATCAGTGACTGGGTGTGACAGAGGTGCAAGGCAGGGAAGAAGAGATCAACCTTCCCAGACTGATCTATTTGCTGGGTGGCTCCTCCTGACTCTACGCAGCACTGAAGCAAGCCATATCAGAGTAACAAGCAGACCCCTGTAATCCAGTTCCCAGAGACCTCTTAAACTCTCAAACCTGAGACAGGTGCTGACTGAGACAATTGATTCAAACCTTTTGAACTGATCCAATGACCTGAGGACTATTCAGGTGGTGCCCTGGGTGTGTGGAAGGTTTGATTATCCTTTCCCAAATGTTGCCTGTGGTGGGAAGGTGACTTAAATGCTGGTATTTCTCCACAGCTGAGACTTCAACCCAGAGGAACTGTTTCACTAGGGTCGAATAGAAACCAGCTGAAAAGAAGACAGAACCACTTAGCCTCACCACACAAAACAGGGCTTCAGTTTCTCAGGCCATAGCACTATACAGGTCCTTGACAAAGCTTCAGGGGAAAAATCAAAGGGTGTAAAACAATCATGGGGAGGAATCAGCGGAAAAACTCTGGTAATATGAATAACCAGAATAGATCAACCCCCCCTCCCCCAAGGAAAGATAGGGCAGATGTAACTGAAGATCCCATTCATAAACAACTGGCTGAACTGTCAAAAATTGAATTCAGAATTTGGATTGCAAACAAGATCAATAAAGTGGAAGAAAATTTGGAATTAGAACTTCGAGCAGCAATTCAAAAGTTGGAAGTAGGAATTCGAGGAGAAATTCAAAAGTCATCTCAAGAATTTAACAAATTTAAAGAAAAAAACCACCAAAGATTTAGACACACTGAAGCAAGAATTTGCACCTCTCAACGAGCTGAAAAATACAGTAGAATTCCTAAGTAACAGACTGGAGCAAGCAGAATATAGGATTTCTGACATTGAAGACAAAGCCTATGAACGCTCCCAAACTCTCAAAGAGGAAGAGAAATAGAGAGGAAAAATGAATCATTCTCTCAGAGAGCTCTAGGATAATTCAAAGAAGGCTAATATCTGCCTCATTGGAATCCCTGAAACTGATGAAATGGCCTCGCAAGGCACAGAGGCCCTTCTCCATGAAATTATGAAAGAGAATTTTCCAGACATGCCTAGAGATTCTGAAATTCAGATAGCAGACAGTTTCAGAATCCCAGCACAACTCAATCCCTATAAGACATCCCCCAGGCATATCATAATTAACTTCACTAAAGTTAACATGAAGAAAATTCTCAAAGCAGCCAAACGTAAGAAAGCCATTACCGACAAAGGGAAGAATATTAGAATGACTTCAGAGCTCTCTGCTGAAACTTCTCAAGCCAGAAGAGGGTGGTCATCGATTTTAATCTCCTAAAGCAAAACAACTTTCAACCCAGGATCCTCTATCCAGCTAAACTAAGTTTCATTTACGATGGAGAAATTAAATACTTTAATGACATTTATATGTTGAAGAAATTTGCCATAATCAAACCAGCTCTTCAGGATATTCTCAGACCTATCCTCAGACCAACCCAATCCTCTACCACAAAAGTAAACTCACTCAGAAACTTCTTATCAAACTCCAATTTCCACACTGGCAAAAGGATTAAAAATGTCCACTGGACTTTTGAAAAACACAATACCTAAAATTTTACCACACTTACCAATATTCTCCATTAATGTGAACGGCTTAAACTGTCCTCTAAAGAGGCATAGGTTAGCTGACTGGATAAAAAATTCAGGCAAGATATTTGCTACATACAAGAGTAACATCTTATCAAAAAAGACAAATATAGACTCAGGGTGAAAGGATGGTCATCTATATTTCAGGCAAATGGTAATCAGAAAAAAGCAAGTGTGCAGATACAATAGTCTTCAAACCAACAAAAGTAAGGAAGGATAAGAATGGTCACTTTATATTTTTGTTAAGGGTAATACTCAATATGATGAGATTTCAATTATTATTTTTTATTTTTTTTATTTTTTTATTTTTTATTTATTTTTTTTTTTATAGATAAAAATATGCACCATAGATGTGGTCCAACCCATCACCCTCCCACCACCCAAACATCCCACATCCCTTACACTTCATTGGTACTTTCATGAGAGTCTGGTGGTATAGTTGGGTTATCGCCTTCATGTGAAAGCTATTGTTTATCTTCATAGTAGGGCTGAGTACATTGGATACTTTTTCTTCCATTCCTGGGATACTTTGCTAAGGAGAATATGTTCCAGCTCCATCCATGTAAACGTGAAAAAGGTAAAATCTCCATCTTTCTTTAAGGCTACATAGTATTCCATGGTATACATGTACCACAATTTGCTAGTCCATTCGTGGGTCGATGGGCACTTGGGCGTCTTCCATGACTTAGCAATTATGAATTGGGCTGCAATAAACATTCTGGTACAGATGTCTTTGTTATATTGTG
>CAUYPK010033704.1:0-32355 GCA_963574355.1 Loris lydekkerianus
GTCTTAACACAATAACTAAGAAAATGCCAGGAAGGCTATGTTAACCAGTGTGATGAAAATGTGTCAAATGGTCTATAAAACCAGTGTATGGTGCCCCATGATCGCATTAATGTACACAGCTATGATTTAATAATAAAAAAAGAAAAGAAAAAAATCAGACCCCCATTTCTAGGCACAAACAGGCTGCCTTTTTCAGGACACACCCTCTGGGCTCTAACAAAATCATGAACAAAGCAGCCTGAGATGGTTTTTTGGGTGGTTCCACCTTGAGTAAGAAGCACACACCCTAATCCTTTCTCAGAGACAAAACCAATGAGGACCTGACAAACTTGCCCTACTGGAGGAAGAACTGCATTCATTCATTTGTTAATGCACTCATTAACTTTGAAAAGATGTTTTTAGATCTATCAAGTCCTGACCAAGTATAATTCTCAAGACCTAATACCCTTAGATAAAGAACCCACATAGAGACTCCCCAGTTACTTCTTTCTCCCCAGAATCTCTGGTGCCTTTTACTTCTTCTGTATTCCTTTCTTTCTAATAAAAATCCTATCTTGCCACTGATCTGTGGTCCATGGGTTCATTCTTCAAATCCCTGAGACCAAGGACCTACTGAGGAAGAAATTCCGGTATCATATTTGGGGGCTCATTGCCTGGGATTGAAGATCTGTGGTAAGCAATATCCTGCTTTTCTCTATAGTTATAATAATGGAGACTAATAAGTATGATGCTCATCAGCCAGTAAAAGTGTAGTGTGGCTGCTGACCTCCAGCTCATGGGTGAGAGGCTATTGGGGAACAACTTTCTAATTCCCCTTGGCTCCAAAAGAAAGGAGTGGAAGGGAATGTTAGAAGGCTTGAGAGCCGAGCAAACAGAAGTAGCTGGGGTACCTAGCAATGGTTATGATCCCACAGCACTGGAGGGCCTTCTGAAAAACGTGCTCTCCCAGCTCTTTCACTAACTTCTCTTCCACAGTCCCAAACTTGTCCTATTTATCTCTAAAGACTTCTGTTGTTTTTCTCCCTCTCCTTGTAGTTTGCATGCTTTGTTTGAATATTGGTAAAGGATTGCTTTGTATATTTATAGTACTGGCTTTTCAGATGTTATTATTAGGCCTAGACTAAGGTAGAAAAATACCAGTTAACTCCTGGCAAATTTCTGGGCTGCAAGCTCTCAACAAAATTGAGTAAGTCTGGTTCATTCCCAAGATATATGGGAAAGTACTCACTGACTTCTTGCTTAACTAACTCCCGTGAGAAACGGACTGGGAAGTACCAATTGTCCCCGGACTGACCTTTGAGAAAGACCAGGTGGGAAAAGTCCTGAAACAAAGATATATGGCTAACTAACCACAAAATTCTGCTTCTGTACAATGCTTGCTAACCTACCCCAATGCACCTGGGCAGCCTACATGCCAACCAGGATGCAGACCAAGCTTTAAAAACACAACCCCTTAAGCATTTGGGGCTGCTTTCTGAACCCAACCCCTGTGTTGGGTGTGAGGCAGTCACCAGCTGGCTCTTCAATAAAAGGACTCTGCTATGAATTCAGCTTATTTGGCAGTGTGGTCTTTGTGGAACTCCTAGGCATAACACTTACAAGCGTGTTTCAAAAAGGTCCTTTTTATTACCTTTCACTGCAAAATTAAATTCAATTGGCTTTTCCATGTGTTTGAGAAAAAGCTGAATTATGTTAATAGTTAGAGGCCAAGAAGTTGGCTTCAAACAAAGGGCAAAATTACTCCCCAACATGGTTTCTCTGAGAAACCAGAAACCTATGAAGGGAAGCCCAAGGCAACCCCCCAGTCAAAAAATTTCCTAAAATGTAGCCTACAGTTCAGTCTACATGTGTACATCCCCCAGCCCCTCTCCTGCCCCCTTTCTCAGCACCCTCAGACTCCAAAGTCATGGATCAAGGCCTATGACTGACCACATCAAAGTGATGCCAGGGTCCCAGAGTCAGCCTCAGATTGCTGAGCTCTCAGGTATGCCACAGAGCAGAGGCCAAGAGGGCTAGGGGGTGGGTGTGGATGTGGATGTCTTCTTAGACTGACCAAAATGTTACAGTTATCTGTACTCATTTCCATAGCTGAAAATGAAAATAACTAGAAAAACAGGGTTTGGTTGGGAAGGCTACTTGGCATTATCTATCAATATGCAAAATGCACATATTCTTTTACCTGGCATGTCACTATTAGGTTACAAATTTATCCTATAAATATAGCCACAATGTACATGAAAGTTTTGATTTGGGGTTTTTGAGACAGAGTATTGCTCTGTCACCCAGGCTAGAGTGCAGTAGTGTCAGTCTAGCTCATAGCAACCTCAAACTCTTGGGCTCAAGCAATCCTCCTGCCTATGCCTCCCAGGTATCTGGGACTACAGGAGCCCACCACAACACCCGGCTAATTTTTTTATTTTTAGTAGAGGGGGTCTCACTGTTGCTCCTGAGCTCAAGGGATCTTCCTGACTCAGCCTCCCAGAGTGCTGGGATTACAGAAATGACCCACTGCTACCGGCCCACAAGACATTTTTATAAGGGCTTTTTTATAGCACTGTGTATAGTAGCAAAATATCGGAAACAACTTAAAAGTCCACCATTAGGGAGCTAGTTAAATCAAATATGGCATATGCACATTATAAAGTACTTACTATGTGCCCATTAAAAAGAGCAAGTAGGATTCACGATGCTGGTACATCATATATAACTGGTACATGTAACTGGTACATATAACTTACACTGCTAAGTTATATTGTTAAGTGAAACAAAAGGTGAGCGTAACATCGCACAGCTTATGTAAATGGAGGCAGGGGAAACACGTGCTTGTACATGAAGTCTAATAGGAAGGATACACAGGAGATCACACCGGAGCTGTTCTTATGAAGTGGACCAGGGGAGAAAGACACATACCCTTTTGCAGTGTTTGAATGTTTTAATTATATGTATGATATGTATGCATTTTCTAGATTTACCAAATATTAACATTTCCAACAACAGGGCTGAGAATGAATTGTGGCTATAAACTCTACATGTGGGCTACGAGGAGGTGAAAGGTTACCACTTTCATCCCCAGGATCTGGGGAGCTTTCAAAGGAGTGACTATGGGATGGAAGGTAACAATGACACAAAGGGAAGTGCCACAGTGAGCCAGCAGATGGCGCTGCAGAGGAGGGCCTGGGACTTGGTCTGAGGAGCTAGAGACCCAGGGATCTTGCTTCAGCGCAAGATCGTCGTCCCATGCAAGGCAGTCTTCTGAGAGCCTAGATAATCAGGGGTCTCCAAGTTCAGCGCTAAAAACGTGTCCAGAACTCTGGTTGGAACCTCAGGGTGGTGACATCTTACTGGTGGCAAATATTGGTCCACAGAGAAAGGATCTAAATTTTGGAAATAGTCGAATGTATTTGGCCTCAAGTTCGGTTAAAGAAGTGAGCGATTAAGTTAAGCAATTACTCTTTTAGTAATAAAACAAGCCATAGAATCAGAGCAGACTGCTGCGCTGGTGCCCCTTAAAATCTGGCTCTGACACGGATGCCCAGAAACGAGCGAGGCTAAGAAAAGATGCGCATAAGTGCGTGGTCTATGGAGGCCCGGGCATGCTCAGCTCTTCTTGCGCAGTTGGCTGCTCTGTGCACGGCCCAGGACCGGCCCCAGCACGCTGGGCCGGAAGAAGCTGTCGCTGACCCTGCGCTTTGGCTTCTCGCGGGGCGCGGGGAGGCCGGGGGGCAGCGCCCCAGACACGAGGTGCTCGGCCTCCCGGCGCTCGGCCTCTGCGGGCGGACGGTCGATGTCCCGGAACTCACTCTCCGGCTCCATCAGCGACAGCCTGGGGAGCTAAGGACCCGGCAGCTGCCTTAGTCCTCCCACACCTCCCACCCACACACCTGCCAGGGCCCTCGCCTGCATTCTTCCAGGAGCGGCAGTGGTAGGGCACAGGCGGGGGCAGAGACAGGAAAATGGGGGACACTGGTGAGCCCCCTCAGGTCCTATCCACTCTGAGTGTCTCCACGGACCTGGCCCCTCAGATAGGGCAACCCTCCCAAAGTTTTTGGATCCTTTGAGCCTCCTTCCAGGAGACTCTGAGTGACACAGGCTTTCCCAAAGGTTCCTTTGACCTGGCCAGGGTCAGGGTACCCCTGTCTGGGCTTGTTTGGGGTCCAAGGTGAACAGGCTGGCTGCCAAGACCCTGGCCAGGTGGCAATGACTGACAAGTCTTCCCCACCCCCTGGCAGCCTTCCTTCCCTGACCAGCCCAGCCCCCTTGAGCCTAGCAAGCTGTAACTTGCTCTGGAAAGGGGCCCACAGGTTCCCAAAGGGATAGCATTGGCATCTTTTGTGTTTCTCCTGTTGGTGGTCCCCACAGGTGGGGCCAGTACTCTGCCCTGGAACTCATGGCTGGTCCCTCAGGATGCCCTGGAAGCCACCTCCCCTCCATCCCAGGAGGCAGCCTGCAAACCTGCCAGTTTCTCCAGTGGGGACCTGAGAGGTGAGGGCTGAGCCATTAGGGATGCCCAGACTGGTGGCAGGAGACCCCACCAGAAGGTGGGAGGAGTATAGGGGAGAAGCCCCAGCATGTCAAATGTTCCTGAGGCACTGAGAACAGGAGGAGGGTCTGGGTGAGGGAAGAGGTGGCTACAGCCCCTTCAACCAAATCTATTTTGTTCATTCTATCCAGACCTCCCTGGAAGAGGGAGATTACCTGGGGCTGGACTCACCGGCACGTAGTGCACCACCGTGTCCACCACATTGTCAGCTACACCCTTCAGAGCATCTGATAGGGACATGGCCCTTCCCTTGGTTGAGGGGACAGCTTGGGCTGGTGTGAGGTGCAGCACCCTCCCTGCTGTGCCCAGCACAGCCACAGGTGCCCATGTCATAGCTGAGATGGTGCTCTGAAGGGCCTTCTGCAGGGTGTGTGCAACACTTCCCAGAAGCCCTCGAGGACCGGGCAGGGCTACCTAGGGGACCAAAGTACGGTCAGTGCCTCCTCTAGCAACATCACTGATCCTTCTCCTTCCCACCAGCCACAAAGCTACAGGGGAAAGCATGGGCACACCAAATTGGAAAAACTTTAGACCCAGCTCCGCCACTAACTGTGTGGCCTTGGACAGGTCATACCCTATCTCTCAACTTTAGTTTCTTCAACTGCAAAATGGAGCAATAACCTCTGTTCTACCTAGAGAGTGACATGGCTGCATTTCATTAGTGGAGAGGAGGAGGAGAGGAGTGGTGTACCCATATGTCCCTGGGTCTGGGGAGGAAACACTATCCTTCCCACCTCACAACAGGCCTTGGGGCCTACAGGCTCCCACTCTCTCCCTCACCTCATTGACCTTGTGCTCCTCAGCTTCTAATTCTTCCTCCTCCGTCTCCTCCCCCTCTGTGTCCGTCTGGTCATCATGGTCCTCGGGGGCGGTGGTAAGCTTGTGAAGCCAGGGTGCCCGCACCTCACTCTTCCGCTGGGACACCACCTGCATGGCCACTGACATACCCCACTGGGCCAGGCCGCTCTAAGGAGTAAGGGCAGCAGACTGCTGACTCGGCAGCCCCTGCTGCAGGCTGGGTGGCCCCAGCAGCCAGAGCCATCACCCACCCAAGTCAGGGTCAGGGTCAGAGTTGGGGACAGGGCCTGGCCCCAGTAGACTTGTCTTAAAATTTCATTGTGAGGTAACTCACATACTATAAAGCACATACATCTGTAGCATACAGCTATAAATATTTGCAAGTACATACCTGTATCACTACCGCAGATCAAGATACAGATTCTTTCAACACCCCAGAATATTCCCTGTACCCTCACTCAGTCCATACTCCCCCAAGAGTGACAGTTCTGATCTCTGTCAGAATTTTTTCTGAGTTGTCTATTTTTCAACTTCATATAACTGAGTTCATACACTGTGTGTCTGTTCATGAATAGCTCCTTTAGAGAATTATGGCATGAGAATCATTCATGCTATGTATAGTCGTTATTCCTCATTTCTGTGTCATTGTGTGAATTGACCGCAATTTACCCATTCTACTGTAGGAGGACACTTGCTTTGTTTCCAGCTCTCACTTAGAATAGAGCTGATAGGAACATTTTGATGTATCAATCAAATCAAGCATGACACATCAATGCTCCTATCTGCTGGGTATGTACTCAGAGTGGAGCTGCTGCACCACAGGGTATGTGCTGGTAAGCTTAGCAGATGCTCCTCACAGGTCTTTAAAGAATGGGAAGGTCAAGGGGGTAGAGTGTCCCATGGGAGGAAACTGACTGACCAGGTCGGCTGAGGCACAGCTTGGCTCATTCCTCAATCTATAAGGAGCCCCACAGAAAGGTTCTCCTCATGACATGGCTTTCAGGGACACAATTCTTTTGTGTGTGAATGGTGGCACCTGAGGTTCTGCCCACTAAAGCCAGGCCAGGGAGTGATCCTCGGTGCAGGAGATGGGGAAACTCTCACTCCTACTAAGGGATTTGTTTGAATTAATGACACAGGCATAGCGATACTTTTAAGAATATTACCAGGTTGAGGAGAGGAGAAAAAAGAATCTGAAAAGACATTTTGGAAGAACTGAAGGAAGTATAATATAAATTTAAGTGGTTTAAGCCAGGGAAAACTTTTTCTCCAAAGGAGCGATAATAAATATTTTTAGGCTTTAGAGCTCTTGTGATCTCTGCTGCAGCTACTCACCTGTTCTGTTGTACTGCAAATATAGCCACAGACAATGTGTAACAAGTGAGCTTGGCTATGTTCCAATAAAATTTTATTTATAAAGTTGGGCCCACAAGCTAGATTAAGGACCTCTGTTTTAAGCTATGCTACAGGCAGCCAGAGGAAGCTGGCATGAAAATGATTTATAAAATACACAAGGTTTTGGTTAAACTTGGATGAATAGATAGAACTGGAATATGCAGAAAGAATAATCAAAAAGGTGAAATTAACTATTTTTATGAGATATTGAGACCAGGCCCTCAAGAGTTTCAAGCAGAGAATTTTAGATGGGGAACATGTTTAAAATAGAACTACTTTGAGTAGGATAATAAAAAAAAAAAAAAAAAAAAAATAGGCTGGGCATAGTGGCTAAAACCTGTAATCCTAGCACTCTGAGAGGCCAAGACAGGTATATAGCTTGAGCTGATGGGTTCGAGACCAACCTGAGCAAAAAGCAAGACCTAAAAAAATAGGTCTCTACTAAAAATAGAAAAACTAAGGCAAGAGGATCGCTTGAGGCCAAGAGTTGAAGGTTATTGTGATCTATGACACCAGGGTGACAGCTTGAGAATCTGTCTCAAAAAAATATATATATATATAAATATAAATATAAATATATATATATATATATATATACACTACTCAAATGATGGCTGAAAAGTCATTTTGTTTCCTGATCTTTATGCTTTAATATTGTTTTCATTTCCTTTTTTGGCCTTACTTCCTTACTAAAGTTCTTTAGGAAAAATTCAGCTTATCTCTGCTAAAATACACAGAGAGACAGGAGTGGGAGCTTTGGGGAATTAGCCTTACCTGGGTTTAGAAAAGGCAGCTTTACCTTGGGTGAATGGGAGGATAGAAACTAGAAGCCTCTAGAAGGGAAATAAAAAAAAATCTGGAGGCAACCAATACTCTCTCCCTGATAGAACAGGTTTGCCTAGAGAACAAATGGGGGTCTCTGCTTCCTCATAGGTCAAAGGCCCACAGCAAGAGTCCCACTTGGAGGCATGGAGGCCACAGTGAAAGACTCAGAGGAAAAATAGGAGAGACAGAAGTAAGTGGTGGGGCAGGACTATCCTAGCAAGTGTCGTATCCAGCAAAAGGACCCCTAAAGGCCCCTAACTGTCTCAGCCTGAGTCCCCACACGTCTCAACCCTCCCCCCCCCCTTGGGTTAATGCCTCAAACAGGTTGCAGAATAGAACAAGGAAGTTCCCTGAATCCCCAAGAACTCCTAGCAACAGGTAACAATGGTAGAACTTACCCCAACCCCCTAGCAATAGCTAAACAATAGTAGAGAAAATTACCTACGTGAAGTTCCCACTGCATCCCCCAAGTTGTCCCCATGCCAACCCTGCCCTCATGCCAACCACCACGCTGTAGCCCCCCTGAGCCAATTCTGTAATCCCACCCCGGGCTAACTGCCACATTCTGCTTTTGTTTTTGCTTGCTTGTGTGGTAACAAAAAAAAGGTATAAAAGGCAACCTGCTTTTCTCTTCAGGGCCGTTCGCCTTTGGGCGATGGCCCACCTGTGCAGGTGCAATAAATCACCATCTGATTTATACCTAAAGTGGGTTCTGAGTTTTTCTTTCCAGGTGGCAAATGTTTACAACACAAAGTAGGCCTGCCCACAACTAACATCTGTCCTTTTTGCCCCCCTGTGGCCTGGGGGACTGGCCCTCCTCTCTTAAGGTCTCCTGCCCTTAACCATGAAGCCCTAGCCCAGGTTGGAAAAGAGAACATTCCTAGGACAGGGAGGGGCATCAGGTGGGGGTTGGGAGGAACCAGGAGGCCCACAGGACTGTCAGGCGTGGAGTCAGGCAGAGCTCCAGGCAGACACTCACCAAAGGCGCCACACCTGGTATGCACATGGCCAGGGCATGGCCTTGCTTCAGTGCCCAAGCTGTGGTCTGCACCGTGTGCTGAGAGACGGTATGTGTCAAGGCCCCAACCCTGCTCATGAGACTCAGCTTGGCCTTGGAAGGCTTCTGGGCTGGCTGGCATCCAACAGCAGGGGCTGAGTAGGGATTCAGGGGAAAAGTAGATAAAATAGATCAGAGAGGGGCTAGGGAAGTCTGAGTGGTATCTAAGGCTAGAAAGCCATTGCCCTAGTTCTACCACAAACTCACTGCTGATATGCACAATTTACTTCAACAGATGGAGATACAGGGCTAAATGATTACAGATTCATCTGAAAATCCCAGTGGGCCTTCCCTATTCCAGAGCAGTGGCTAGAAGAGCCCCAGCCCCTCCTGCTGATTCCTAGGAAGCAGCAGTGGCCAACTCACTCCCCAGGGGACCAGCTAGCCTCTGTAATGGCAGGTACCTGAGTCTTCCTCAGCTGGAGGGAGAAGGAACTCCACCACCTTCTCAATGCCACCCAAGGCCAAGTCAGCCCCTCCAGAGGCCAGTCTGCCAACTCGGGTGTTGGCAGCATATTCTGCAGTGTCTTTGGCCACCTCCAAGGCCAGTTCACAGCTGGACATAGCAGCCCCCAGGACTCTGTCCGAAGTGCTTGTAATGGGCACACTGATGCTATTTCTGGCACTGCGAAGGCGGGTGGAGATGGTATCCTTCAGCTCAGATGCAATCTGCAGGAAGTCAGGGAGGATGTCAGAAATGTGGAATTCCCTCCTACCAGGGCTGCCCTTTCAGGGTCTCACGTCCTGAACTCAAGCTCCCAGAAAGGCCCAGGGGACTGGCACCAACATGTGGGCACCTGGATTAAGTTGGGGCTTAAGAGAAAAGGGCACAAACTCTCCCTGTGCCAATAACCCACATCTCTTGGTTTCTTTACACCCCATCACTACCTGGCAAGATCCTATCCATCCTGCAAGGACATCCTCAAAGGCCGTCTCTTTGATGGCATCTATCCTGATACCCTTGCACACACAAGGAATCTTCTCTGCCAGAGCCCTGTACTGCTTTCTCTGTCCTTTCCTTAGAACACTGTGCTTATATTGATTTATAGACGTAGTCGATCTTCCTACAAGTTCTGCATTGAAATAGTCTTTCTCTTCATTAGCCAGGAGCTCCTTTGTGACAAGGACGTTGCCCTTTATCTGAACAAATGGGGAGTGTAGAGCACAAGCCTCAGAGCCAAATAGACCTTCTCCCACGTGTCTCCACCTCAGACCATGCGGCTGGGGAAGTCACTAGTTTTCTCATCTGTAAAATGGGAACAGCAGCCCCTTGTCCCAGAGAGAGGACAAGAGGATAAAATGTGAGGGGTCTATAAAGCATGTGGCTACCTGTGGCATAGGACAGACTCAGTTAATGTTTGTGGGTTAGTGAGATGGGTGAAGTCAGAGACTGAAGCTTAGGCCCCCACAGTACCTGACATGGGCCATCACCATAGCAGATACTCATAAATAGCTAGCCAAAGTGATTTTTTCAATCTTGTGGTCCATAAAGGGCTGGATCTTGAGGACATGGGACTGCAGTTCTGGGATCCCAAAGAGTGTGACCCGTGACCTTGAACAGCTGTAATCACAAAGTGCTCCATGCAGGCATACAGAGCCTCAGGCCCCAAAACAGGATATTTTGAGGCAATGGGACCCACTCCAGCTCCTGTGTGGGTTTGCCTCTGGGCTTGTGCCTACGGGCCCCAGAAACCCCACCTCATTCCCCCCCCCCCCCAGGAGAGGAGGAACCTTTGTGTAGCCTCAAGAGCAGGCAGCCTCACCAGCCTTGGAGTTTGCCACAGAAACACAGAAAGACTCACAGGCATGGGACCAGCCGCTCCCCACACCCCTTCCTGAGAGACACTGACAACAGAGTATGGGGAGCCCTGGAGACAGAAATGGCTCACCTTTTCAGGAGGGTACTGGAGGGCTGGGATCTTTTCCTCCAGGTGGTCCAGGCCTCTGCAGGCGAGCTCATTGGCAGCTGTGACTGGAAGGGGAGGGCCAGGTTGGGGTGAGCCCTGTACCCCACTTCAAGAATGTAGCAGGACTTCTGTGCCAAGGAAGCACTTTAGAGCTCTCAAATCCCAGACCTGCTGATTCTCAAGCATCTCTGAACCTGAAGCCCTCTGCCATCTACAGCCATATCCACTGTAACACATCAGACCACTATAACCCCATTTCTTCTGTGTAGGAGCCCTGGAGTTGGTCAGACCTGCACTCAAAAAAGCCATGCACCCCCTTCTGCACAGCATGTGGCTTGAGACAACTTACAACCTGTCTGAGCTTCAGTTTCCTTGTTTGTAAAACGTGAATTAATGGCGCCTACCATGCAGGATAGTTG
Organism: Loris lydekkerianus; assembly: GCA_963574355.1. Classification (NCBI taxonomy): domain Eukaryota; kingdom Metazoa; phylum Chordata; class Mammalia; order Primates; family Lorisidae; genus Loris; species Loris lydekkerianus. The sequence goes on from CAUYPK010033704.1 coordinate 10,942, forward strand.
TGAGGAAGAAGTAATGGAAACTGTGAACTGCCAGTAAGTACTGCTCTCTGCCCTCCTTCCCCCTTGCCTTGGGCTGGGTGAGGCAAACAAGAGGGAGAACAGAGGTGTGGGTGGGAGGTTGGGAGCTGCAGGCCTTGGGGTTGGGCCTTGGTGGGGTCAGCCCTGGGCCTGCCGAGCTCTCCAGGTGACCAACTCCCAACCATAGCCAGTGCAGGCCCCTGACTGTCCGTGACCCTTCCCTCTAACCACAGGATGTGAGATGGCCAACTGAGCAAGGACACAGGGAAAGACAGGAACATCTCCCAGAGAGCAAGGCTAACAGAGGATCAAATGCTTCCAGGGTGCTGCCCTGGGCTACAGGACATCAGCTGTGTAGTCATGGAGATCACTTTCTAAGGTTTTTGTATACTCTTTCTCCAGCTATCTTATTTTTCTTTACAAAATTCTCAAGCAGCAGAGCCCAGATGACTTAGCTATCTTCTGATTGGGCAGAATGAGGCCCAGTGAAGATTTTTAAGGAGCTTGCAGGCAGGGAGGCCAGCCCTGGGCCTGGGCCTTCTCTAATTAGGATGATGGAAGATGCTAGTCTTCTTAGTATTACTGCTGTCTCCCTCAGCCCTGTCAAGAGCCACACCTTGGAGACCTTATTTTCAGATGGGGTAGAACAATTTGAACAGGGTACACACCTGGTAAGGACCACATGGATAGTTATCTTCCATCTCCAGGACCCTGGCTGGTGGCTCTGTTGCCCCCACCTGTCATAAGCTGCTACCATCAGCTGCTGGACCCAGAGGGCTTACCCTCTCCCTCCATGCCTTCCAGCCCTGATGGGGCAGCCCTCCTGCCTGCTCCCCCACCTCTGTGCCAGGGTCTTCTGGTTCTTATTGCTGCCAGAGTGAGTGGCTGGCTTTGCCCCGCTCTTGCCACAGCCCCACAACTCTGCCCATTCTTCCCCTCTGCGCAGAGCCTTTGCCCCATCATTATTATCCTAAGAAAACACCAGATGGGCTGCAGACAAGGCTTCAAAGGATGTAAGAGATGTGTCTGGATCTTTATAGCACAGATGAGAAGACAACGTGAAGGGGGGTAGGCAGCTGGGTAGGCAGTCAGGCAGACAGACTGAGGGGCAGATAGACAGGCTGGCAGGCAGGCAGTGAGCATCAGCACTCCGGGGACTCACACTGAGTGGACAGCCTGCGGACCACTGGCTCCATGCTCCAGGCGGCAAAGCTGCTGGCGCCCTGCACACCCCTCTCATAGGCGTTGCACACGGAGGCCACCAGGGGGTGGACTTCCTTGGTGCTCATGTAGGTCTTCTGGACACACTCACAGGTGCCACTCACCACAGGCAGTTGCAGCACCCGCTGCAGCACATTCTCCTGCTCCTGGCATGGAAGGAACACACTCAGGTTGTCCTACCTCCCTCTCTAGCCTCCTGGGAAAGTGACCCCAGCCTTGTAGAGACTAAGCTGAGGTTTGCCTGAGTCACAGTGGCCTGGGAGGAACCAAGGCGAAAGAGGTCTCTGGATGCCGCAATCATGCAGCATGGCTGCCCACGGGGGACACGAGAGCCAGCCTGCCATGCCCTCTCAATCACTGTCCCAGCTCTGGAGATCTCCTGAGGCAATCTCTGTTTTCCAGGAGCCAAGCCAAATTCTATCCCTCCCAAACCTCCACCCTCAAAACTTACTGGTGACAGTACTGTTAACATCCAGTGTTCCTGTCTATCTTAGAACAAGTGGCTTCATCTGAAGTTTCTGGTCTTTCTGAGATTCGGCCTCCTGGCCTATGTATGCTGCCCCACTGCCTAGAATGCTCCTTGCCCTCACACAGCCCCTTTCTGCCCAAGGGAGACCCATTCCCTCAAAGTTCAGCTTGACCGTTGCTTCCTCTGTGATGCTTCCCTACTCTCCTCCCTTGCCTCAGCAGCCCCTGCTTCCTTCCCTGGGCTGTCTCTACCACGGTCACACCATTCTGTTAATATGTGCATGCTTGTCTCTCTCCTGGTAAACTGTCATCTTTGCACCCCAAGAGTCCAGCCTGAAGTGTGCAGTCATGTTAGCTGAATATATGAATCACAGTCAAGGCCGCACCTAGTACAGTATGTGAGTTTAGATCCACCCAACTACACAAAGTCACAGATAGCTTGGCCTCTAGGGGACTGTGCAGTGAGAGTCTGTTGTCTGATAGACATATATCTGGATATCTCTGTGGGCGTAGATCTCTCTCACAGAATGGCCTGTTCCCATTGCTGGTCAATCCACCCCCATCTCACCCTCTACCCTCTGAACAACACTGAGCAAGTCTATTTTACCACTCATGGATCAGCCCTTCACATATTTGAAGTCAAATATGTCTCCCTTTGGAGGTCCCTTCTCCAAGCTCCAGTTCCCTACTTAGTTTACTGAAGGTTCACACCTCAGTCTGGTGACCCCCTCCTGTGGACCTGCTACAGTTCCATGTCACCTGTTTGCCTTCCTTTTTTTTTCTTTTGTGGTCTTTGTGTTGTTGTTGTTTGTCTGTTTGTTTTTTGAGACAAGGTCTTACTCTGTTGCCTGGGCTAGAATGCATCATCATAACTCACTACACTCTAATCCTGGGCTCAAGTGATTCTCCTGCTTTAGCCTCCCAAGTAGCTGGGACTACAGGCCCATGCCATAATGCCCAGATAATTTTTCATAAAGACAAGGTCTCACTATGTTGCGTAGGCTCGTCTCAAACTTGTGATCTCAAGTAATCCTCCTGCCTCAGTCTCCCAAAGTGCCAGATTACACACATGAGCCACTGCATCTGGCCTCATGTTGGCTTTCTTAAAAATGGGCAAAGAAGGGCTCAGCTGCAACTTGGACTTTACCTAACAAATGCAAACAATGTAGTCTAATTGTATGTACTCTTATATTAATCTGAAATTTAAAAAAAAATACAGCACTGAAGCTTGAAGACCAATCTGCAGGTATAGTCTGAGCATGCAGGGTGCAGCAAAACCATCAAACTCTCCTTGCTGGAGTGCTGTGCTCTTTTTAACACGCTTCACTTTGGCTCAGGTCATATAATTAAACTATAGATCACCTAGGAACCTTCATGAAAACACACTGGTCTTTAAGTAAAAGAATACATTGTAGTCATGCAGAGGGCAACTGCATTTACTAGTTACCATTATTCATCTGGCACTGATCTGTGTACCTTGGTGACAAGACCTCACTTAGTTCTAACAGTGACTCTCTGAGGGCAGCATCATCACCACCACTTTGCAATAAGACAGACTCAGATATGAAGTGATTTAATGAAGATCACAGAGATAGTAAGTGGCCCAGTTAAGGTTCCAATTCCAGTCTGAAATGGGCTATCAGGGATTTGCTTGAAAATAACACAAGGCAGGGTGGCGCCATAGCTCAGTGGGTAGGGCGCCAGCCACATATGCACAGGCTGATGGGTTTGAACCCAGCTGGGCCAGCTAAACAAGGACAACTGCAACAACCAAAAATAATACAAGGCAGAGAATTGACGGGGTGAGGATGAGGCTGGACTGGTCATGATTTGTGGTCACTGGGCAAGCAAAAGGGTACTTGGGGCTTCTGTCTGCTCTTATGAATGGTAAGAATTCTTTGCATCAAAAGTAAAAAGTGAAAATTCTCCAAGTCACTCAGATGTTTAAACTCCCTGTGTAGCTTTGAATGTGATGACATGGCATGGTTGTACTCTGGAGGAGAGCACCAGGCTGCTCTGTTTGCAGGAGACCCACATGTATGCTAGACAAAGCAGGCCACAACACCGTAGCTTTTCATCCTGCAGGTGGGTTTTAAATCTGAACTAGAAAAGGATTTTGACTATAAACAAGAAAACATTCTGTGACACTTTGGATAGAGCCAAATAGTGAAAGAGGTCCTGAGAAGGAAATAAACCAGCCTAGGATAACCGAACTATGCACTTGACCATTTTATGCCTTTCTCTACGATTCAGTAGAAAACTTAACACAGCAATTCCTCATGCAAAGGTTAAAGCCTAGCCTGGGACACAGTAGACATCGTACACGATCTTTACATTTCACTCTGAACGATGCCCAAATCAGACAGGCCATGTCAGGAGGCATCAAGCATACATAAAAGTATCAAAACTACCCTATGTCGCAGAGAAATCCTTGTCAGAGACGCAGCCCACACAGGGCAGTGCATGCCACACCAGCCAACTGCAGAGATGTGATGAGGTGGAGAGCGTGGGGCCACACCTAGCCCCCACAGTTGTGCAGAGCACAGTGTATAGGCTGGGAACGTAATTGCTCCTTCCTCTCCATTTGACCTGCCCCTCAGCTAGGACTTTTGTGCTCTTTATCCCAGGGCTTGATGTTTAATAGGCACCTTTTTTCCCCTTAGGCAGCTAGAGTAAGAGTAACTCAGACATGGCGGTTAATGAACTAGGGTTCTAATCTGGACGTATCTTGCTCTCCCCCCTCTTCCCTTCCTGCTTCTCCCTCCCTCACTTGTCCACCCCATCTCATATGAGCCCAAGTTACTTACAGGGAAGTCTCCATCCAGCAAGCTGGGGCCCTTGTTGACTGCCATCCTCACTCCTCAAGCTGCAAAGCAGAGTCCCAAGTCCATCATAAGCCTTCAGGTCAGCCCCTACCTCTCAAGGTCACCAAGTGGGCCCAGGCTGCTTGGGAGCTCCATTTTCCTGAACAGAAGCTACAAGTTTGGAGGGGCTGTTGCTCCACAGCCTACGGGGTGTTTCTTATAAGGGCTTGGTTCAGAAATGAAAATGCAGGTAGGCATAAGAGGCTTTAGAAGAAATGTGGGACTGCAAATTGAGACTCCACAGAGACTAAAAGAACAAGTTTCAAGTCAGGCTAGACTCAGTTACTTCAGAGGGTGAGGTGGGAAAGTCTCTAAAGCCCAGGAGTTCCAGATCAGCCTGGGCAACACAGAGACCCCACCTCTAACAAGTGAGAAAATAAAGGAACAAGGTTCAGGTTGTCTTTTTTCCCCAATGAGAAAGCACTAGGTAAATCCCTCTATTTCTAACTAAGTACACACACCAGTCCCACCCTCCATGCACAGTTAGGCAGGAAAGCAGCCACTCCTCAAACCAGCTATGTCAGCTGCATTCTGGAAGAGGCAGTGGCCCCAGACCCCATAATAGCTACTCTGTTCTCTCTATCCTTCATCTGAGTCTCTCCTTCAGCAGTTCCCTTTATCCCTGTAAAATTCCCAATAAGCCCTTCGTCTCCTCTCAACTTCTTCCCTTAGAAGCTCACAAACAAGCCAGGAAAGGTGATCACCCAGGAGCCCTACACTCACTCCAGCTGACCACCACCTTACTCTCACAAGCCAGGGCTGCAGAGCGTCTCCTTGGGCAGAAACAGTTCCAGCCACTCCAGCTACTAATGCCTCCCAGCTAGAGGAGAACAAAGAGGAGAAGCAGGGTCAACCACTTGCCATAGTTATCTGAGCCAAGGTCCCATGGGTATGTCCTAACTTCTGTAAGGACACTGAGCCAAGGAGGAAGTAGACTACTGAGTAGAAGGAGATCAAGGCTCAGAGGATTTAGTATCCAGGGCCACGAAACATCAGTAACATAAAGTTTCTCACCCTTAGTTGGCAAAAAAAAAAAATCTGCTTTCCAGAAAGAAGCTACTGGTATTGTCATTAAACTTACAAGCGCTAAAGTTCTGTATAATTCTGTAATCTTCAGCTCCTTTTCACAGAGGGTCTTAAGGGACAATTGTCAACCCATTTCTCCCTCCCTTTCTTATTTAATAACAAGAATGAATACTGAGCAGTGTGAATGGAACCCTCATAGGAACAGTCCGTCTAAACATGCTAGTCTTTGACTGTGGAAGTAAACTGCCCTTTATGAGGAAGAGAGAGAGCTGGGGTTGAGTCCTTAACAATGTAACCTTTGAGGGGACAATTCCAATCTCTGTAAATTTCTAGAGTTGAGGAAAATTTGTTGAACATAACCTAACCTAAGATGCCCCTGGCAGTGAGAGAGCTAACTAGATTTTGATCATAAGCCCAGACAAATGGGTGTTACCAAATGTCTATCACCAAGTAACAGCACTCAGACAACCAGGAAATACCACCTCTCCTCCCTTCCTCAGCAAGGACTTAAGCACAAACCCAAGTTCGAGTTCCCAGCTTCAAAGCTGATGGAGTGCTGTCGTATATGCCAGTTTTCAAGATTGTCTATAAAAGGGCCTCTTAATTAAAGTAGATAAGAGGATAAATCTTATTTTCATTTTTGCCAGTAGAATTATTGGGTACACATACTGCTGACTCTGCTAAGTCATATGCTGTGGGCACCAGGACAAAGAGCTGGGGTTAGGGAGAAACAGTGTTTTGTGACAAATCCTTGGCAATAAATTCTGCCTCTGTGATATAATAAAGTAGGGAAGGAGAAGTCAGGAAAGGGAGAACAGAATCAACCAGAAAGCCTCCAAAAGAAATAATAAGTATGAGATATGTTTAATACTTACTGATCCAACCTGGACTTTTGAAATATAAGACAGCAATGGAGGGCAAGGGGAGTCTTTAAACAAGTGGCCTCTGCCCTCATTTCAAGGTTCAGGACACATTACCCACCAGGCTGCGTCTGGACAGCAGCCTGGGTCAAGGGCCAGCTTTCAGCCTGTGGAGCAGTGGCCTTGGGCCAGAGGGAGCAGGGCTTTGCCTGAAAGCTCTGCTGGCTAAGCCGCTCCTGGCCACTACAGCTGGGAGCACAAATGAAGGTGAGAGGTGACACGTGGTAAAACAGCCTAGGAGAGGCCCAAGAGAAGGGGCAGTCTTCCAGCAGCAGCTTGCAAGGCACAGAGTTGTACCTTCTCTCCTTCCCTATCCCAGCTGCTCCTCCTACATCTGAGCAGGGACTTTGGTCATCTTAAAGGTCCCCAAAACCATGCATGGCACTCAAACATTCACCCTTGAATAAACCAATTCTCAAGCAACAACATTCAGGTGTGAGTGTCCTGGACTCTACATCTATTAGGAACTTCTTAAATTTTTTTTAAATTCCTCATGAATATGGAGGCTTGGTGGTCAGGAGGGTTAGTTAGAAAACAAAGATGCACAGGGAGGAGGCACAAGGGCACCATTAAGGTCTACACAAACTATAGAAAATGCAGCATTTCCCAAACTCCCCACCACTCACCCTAACTTGCAGAGGACAAAAGTACCAAGATAGACACCACTGTAAACACCACGATTCAAGGCAGACCTCTCACAACAGAAACCCGACAACTGCTGACAGCGCTGTGGAGCAACCTCTCTAGGGCAGCAATGCGATGGGATCACTTTGGAGGCGCCTCTCAACCCAGAGGCCCTACACCTAAATTTCTCTTCCACCATCCTCCCTAGCCTGCATCTTCCAGCCCAGAATTCACTGTACCAATTGCAGAGACTGATGACGGCTTACCTGCTGGACTGCCTTCCTCTGAGCTCTACTCCATGACCAGAACACATTCACAGACATGAGTCAATTCTGTCTAAAAATTTATTGGCCATAAGTAATCTATTACAGGATCTGGACAAAGTAAAAATGTTATTTAAGCTTATTTGCCCTGATACAGTACCTTTCATTTCTCTTAAAAATCCCAAAATGTTCTTTCTCAAATCTCAAATTGATCTCAAATCAAAACTTGATCGGTCACTTTAATAGAGAGCCACAGATCTATTCTTGATAGAATAGCCGCAGTTCTGGGCAATTTAACTTACTGAATGCCTGTCTCTTTCCTCATTCACACTCAGATAAATGGCATGGCTTTCTTGGGCGCACTGACACTGGCCTCCTCCCTGTTGACATTTCTCCACTTCACGTCCCTCAAACTAAAGGACTTATAACCCCATGAGGACCCAACCACCAGGACAGGAAGCAGAACACAGGTCAGGGTCACAGACTCAATATCCCAGTATCCTCTTCACAGGCCCCTATTGCTCTTCCCACCTCCCCCAACCACCCTACAAATAAGAAGTCTAATTTATCATAGAAAATTGTGACCCTCATCTACGGTGCATATTTTTATCTATAATAAAAAAAAAAAAAAAGAAAAGTGTGACCCAATTAAACACATAAATTTTTATAAAAATTAATGTTGAATTGCCCAAACTGTTACAGGCTTTAAATAAAACAATCTAGCTGATAAGTCCGGATATAATGGTTTAGGGGCTGGGTGGTTTTGTTTGTTCATTTTTTTGAGACAGAGTCTCTCTCTGTTGCCCTGGGTAGAGTGCAGGGGCATTATCATAGCTCACAGCAACCTTAAAGTCCTGGGTTCCAGAGATTCTCCTGCCTCAGCCTCCCAGAGTGCTAGGGTTACAGGAGTGAGGCACCACGCCCAGCCAAGATATGGTTTTAATTTTTAAACCTTTGACCAATGAAAGTCCCAAATTTGCAGAGGGTATGAGGCAAAAAACACAGGATTCCGGAAAGACTCACACTTCTACTCAGTCTTTAAGATAGTGGGCTAGTATAGAAAGAACACTGAATTGGGAGACAGAGCAGGAGGGGGTCTGTCCTCAGAGGGGTTCTTTTTTATTTTTTTAGTATGCTTTCTTAATTGTCACAAGCTATACAAACTGTGACCCTCTACATTTTTTTCTAACCTCAAGTCCCTTCTGCCTGCTTCTGAGTTTTGTTTACCTGTTGTACTACCTAAAGACCTCTCCTCAAAGACGTAACTTATACCATCAATGTGCTTGGTGACTTTCTGATTCTACTTTTAGACAGAACAAGGATATGAGTGCAGCAATGGTCAGGGCCAACAAGTTAAGAGGCTATAACTTGTTGTAGCCTTTTCATCCTGCTAATGACATCTGGGGTGGCAGGCATGTACATGCTAAAAGGGGGGAAAAAGCCTCTACCAGATCTGGGAATGCTATGCATGAGACCTACTAGTGATGCAAAATCAGTGGCTCAGAAGTTACTGTTTACTAGTACTCACCTACCAGTTTGATTAGGTCTTTTTCAATTTTTTCCCTTTCCATTTTTATTTATTCAGTAAGCACTATGCTCCTACTATACATGTAAGAGAGGTTCAATAAATGTTAGATGAAGGGAAAATATCCATAAATTCACAAGTCACTCTAGCACTCTAAAAAAATACATACTAATCTTCATGATCTCCCCTTCTCCATTCTTGGCCCCACCTCTGCTCATATCACAGGTCACTAAATGTTCACATGTACAAGAACTTAAGCACAGTCTGACATGGCCCATGACTAATGCAAATGTCCGATCCACTAAAAGGTCATCTGTTAAAGCAGATCCTACTACTTCTCAGCTGGAAAACACACTAGCGGGTCTTCAATTTCATCTGAGGATACGCCACAATGATCATGCCTGCCACAGAGGACACAAGTCCTCCAAGTCCAATGATGCCAGGATTAGACTTATAGATTCCCAGCTGGTCCAAAGGGTTCAGAATATCACAAAAGTTCTTCACTGTGTCGAGGAGGAGGGGAGGATGCTGCTTCAGAGACCGGAATAAGAGAAGGAGAAAGGACTGGAGCCATTCAGTCTCCTCGTCAGCCACGCTGTACTCCAGAGGATCACAGGGTGAGGATTTTTCCCTCTTTGCCCTGTTGTGTGCATCCTGTTCCATCTGCTGGGAGATTTCATACAGATCCCTGCCCAGGCTCAGCAGGAGAGAATAGTAGTAGTGGCGGGCAGCCCACATTCGCCATTTCTCTTTGTTGATGCCAGAAGCAAGACCTACACTCCTCACCCAGAGGATTGTGTCACAGATGAAATAAATCACACGGTTGAGGTTGGCTAATGTCAGGCACAAACGGGGTACCAGGTCATTAGCATGAATGCTCTCCTCAGTGGCCTGTACAGCATGTACCACATTGCCTAGTCTGAACCCTGCAAGCAGAAACCACAACAATTAACAGTTATTTCATTAGTACATAACAAGAAGGCAGAGTCTCTGTTTGAGGGTGAGGAGCCAGCACTGGTTTTTTAATAAATGATGGTCATTTGAGGCTCAGCCTTCGCTCAGGAAAGGAGAAGAACTTTATAGTACGTTTAGGACCTCTAAAGTGATCCTGGAAGGCACAGAGGACAGTGACTCTTGAAACTGACCTCATCCCTTCCAGTGAACATCTTAACACTGACTTACATTTGAGTATTACCAGCTACACTTCTTGAGAAAGAAGGTTCTAGGAAAACATGCTTCAGATTCAACACTCTCTTGAAGAGCTGGACCCTTATCTTTTATTTATTTTCCTTGCTTTCTAAACAAAAACACCATTAGTGTTTTGCCATTTCTCTAGTAAAACTCTTTTGGCTACCTACTGACAAAAAAAAAAAAAAAAAAAAAGAGAGACAGTAGTATTTAATGAAAAAGACAATTTTGTTACATGAAGCTTTCAGTTGAATTAACTCAACTATCCAATGGCATGTCCCTGTGTAAGCATGTAACTCAATCAACCAGGGATGCATCGAGCAAGTACTTCCTGAGTACCTACTGAGAGTTATAGTCCTAAACACTATGAAGAATACAAAAAAATGTACTTTTCCTTAAAGGACCCTGCTACTCTCAGAAAACTTACAATCTTAGAGATTTTTTGGTATTATTTCACTAAAATAAAACTGTATATGTAATAAGCGTTCCAATATATGGATTCTGGGTTCTAATCCTGGTTCTTGCACTAACTAGCTGAATGACCTTGGATAAACCCCTTCTGGATCTTAGAGACTAGTGACCTCTAAATGGCCTTTGAGCACCAACATTCTCAAGAATCTAAGATACAATTTCTAATCTTGGCCTTAAAAGCTATCCAAAAACACTCACCCTAGTCTTCCAATATAATGGTTTGCTCATAACAGTTCTGAGCCTTTACTGGAGGACATTGCCCTTCAACAACTCTTTCCTTTTTCTCTAGCCATACCTCAAGTCCCACCTCCTCCAAAACGCTTTCATTTCCTCTACTCCAGCCAACAAATTTGGAACTAAATTTTATGATATTATTTATAACATCTTTTTTCTTGCAAAAGGCTCAGGTGCATATCTGTATGAAGCAGGTGCTCAAAAACAGCTGATCAATATGTAACATGCTATATGCCATACTAACACCTCTGCTCACCTACCGTAGCAACATCAGGCTTTCATCAGACAAAGAGGAGTTATGCAAGTAATAGCTAAGAGAATTATGGGATTTCCCAGCATGATTATTGAAGTGAATTAAATGAACCAAAACAATGACTTTACTTTTTGCCTTTCACAAGAAACCACCCCACAGCTGGTCTAATAAAATACATCCAAACATATCCTCTAGTAATATTCAGGAGAAGAAAGGGAAAGGCAAGTGACCCAGGATTCACCTATTCTGCTCGTGTAAAGTACAAAAGGGCTAATACGAGCCTGAATCTCACATCAGGGATTGATAAAACAGTTTTTTGATTGTAAGAACTAAAGGTGAGCTAACACACTAAATATTCTACTGATTACAATTAAGCAGAATGTTATGGCTTTAACACCAAATGTGAACACAGGAGGGTATTTGTAAATGGTCTCAGCAGCACATTCAAACTTTTGGGCCTGTTGTGCTATGAGGACAGCCTTCCTGGTCAACTTCATCAAAAAACACAAGTGACTACAAATTAAATATGACTGATAAGAAACTAATGATTTAGAAAGTATTTTGTGAATTACAGGTTTTGAAGCTGAAGATTCAAAACCAGGAGACACTGTCCCTCAAGAAACAGGGTACTTACATTTACGGCCAGTGCTCACACTGGACTCCAGTTTCTTAAGCTTCATTACCACCTTCTCTTTGCCAGCTTTAGGCTCTAACAAATATCTAAGCAACATGCATGTGTATTGAGTGGCTCTGAAATGGAAAGAAAAACATAAGGAGAATGATTTACAAACCAAATAAAACTTAATGCATGAAGTAAGGAAAGAGAAAACATATTGTGCTAATGGGAAAATTTCCAAGACAATTTCTCATTTAGCAGCTCTTACAAAATTCTACAACAGTCATTCCCTAGGAGAGCCAAAGGGTAGAACACATGATGAAAATGCAACACAAAGGTAATGAAGGGAACTGCAATAATGTGGTGAGCAGCCCCCAAATAGCCTTTTGCTGGCATAGAGAATGGATGTATTCAAAACCAGAAAATCTCCCTCACTTTAAGTCTGCACCTAGTGTAGAATGACTTTCAAATTTCTTTTTTTTTCCCCAGTTTTTGGCCAGGACTGGGTTTGAACCTGCCACCTCCGGCATATGGGGCCAGCACCCTACTCCTTTGAGCCACAGGCACTGCCCAGACTTTCAGATTTCTTAAATAAACTTTTCTAACATGTAGTTAACCTACTACTTAAGTGATAGGACACAAACTCAAACCAAAACCAAATGAAAAGTCCACAGTTTCAATACTTTTTAATTTTTTATAAACTAAAAGGACCAAATGCACACCAGCATACAAATTAATATAGACATGTTTTTGTAACATATTTTGTGTTTCAAAAATATATAAAATACAGGCAGATGTTAGATGCTACATATTTGATGAAGTGATGATTGTCAGGCCTACAAATAACAATGACTTACTAACACACAAGAAACTTTTAATCACACAAAACATCTAAATCCTTTGGCAGTCTACTTAATAATGTACGTGCCTGGCTCCTACTGTCCTATAACTACATTTGAATCCCTCTATGCTATAAATATTATTCTCAATAAAAATACAGCCCATTTTCCAAAATAGTAAACTTGCTACTAGAAAGTAAGCAAAAAGAGAAGAAAAGGATCATAAACAATCTCTCTCTCCTTTTAAATGTGCTTCCTGGCTAGAAGGCTGATCATGTCAATGAATCTCCTTTTCTCCAGAGTTAGTCTATTAGGAGTCAGTCCAAAAACATGGCATTATTTTATGAATGCTGATTTGGTCACAGAGGTTAAGAAATGAATGATAGAGATCTCAAATCTTGCTAAATAAGTATATCCTAAATGATTATCTTATTAACCAACCTCCTTGATAAACCTTGCAAGGTACATTCTGGGTACACTGAAATTATAGGTTTCTATTTTAGTGAAGTTTGTTAATAATGCAACCATTGTAAAAATCGAACTAGAAAGGCAGCCTGGCTTAGTAGTCAAGAGGTGATGGGCAGTGGAATCAACTGTGTGGATTTTAATCTCTTGGCTCTGTCACTGAGAACGTTAACTATTAACTTCCTTCTGCTTTAGTTTCCCCAACTGTGAAATGGGAGGATATTTAGATTAACTACCTCATAGAGCTGTGATGAGAAAACAACTGCTGCTAAACAATGATTGCTCTCGGCATAAAGTTAGTTTCCCAAAGTCTCATTACTGGGGCTATTCTCATTTGTCTGCTCATAAGAGCACTTGTGCATACAAGAGAATGAAGAACTGTTCATTCAAACTGTAACTATTTTTTTTTTATTATCAAGTAAGAATCAACCAAATCTTAACAAGAAATATCATGCACTAATACTGTATCAGTATTAAAGACACAATCTGTTTGATATTTTCAATAGCACAGCATGTACCTTAGAGGTAGTCAGTTATTCCTAAGATTTTCCCCACTTTACTTTGCAGTTTACAAAACTATTTCACACGCAGTATCTCAATAAGATAGACTGGCCAAAAATGGAAGACGATAAATAAAATTATTGCCTAAGTATTTCAAGTGGTTTTGGAAGCCACAACCAAGTAATCTGTATCTCTAGCTAACGCGAGGATTCTGTCTAAAAGAAATTCCTCGGAAGAATGTAGAGCGTAGAGAAGCCGCCTTTCTCTGTCCCTAGATCAAAATCGGGCGCAGTGGCGGATCTGCACACCAGGCTCAGGAAACCGCACTCGGCCCCGCCCGGCCCGCGGACTTTGGAACGAGGAGGGGCCGGAGAACCACAGTCCCTCGGGGACAGTGGGCCTCTCCCCGGCCACCGCCTCCTACCCCAGCTGTAGCTCCCCACGGCCGCCGCCTCCTTCCCGGGGAGCCGCTCCCAGACCGCCGCCTCCTCCCGGGGGAGCCAGCCCCAGTCGGGGCGAGAAAGTAGCGGACGGCGCCGGCACCGGACTCACCTGAACAGTCGGTCCCGGCCCTGGGTCTGGTTGGTGAAGCGAATGAAGGTGTCCATGGTGCCCAGCCCAAGACCAAGCATCACACGGTCCCGGGGGACTGCCAGTCTGCTCCGTGCCTCTCCGAGGAGGAGGGAGCGCCTTTCACCAGAGCCCTCTGAGGCTTCCGGTCGGAACAGGAAGTGGTGGTTACTAAGGCAACGCCAAGCGGCCAGAGCCGAGTGAGGCGAGCTCCTGAGTTTGCGTTGCCAGAACGCTGCTCCGCTCCGACCCAGGGACTCCTGTTACCTGAAGAGTGTCCCAGAGGAGGCCTGAGGGTGTCGCGGCCCTAGCCGCAGGCGTTCCCAGAGCCGCGCTCCTTCCCACGGAGCCCAGGCCCCAGGAAGCGGGTGGAACCCCGGTCGGTCGCGGCGGCCCGAGAACCCGCGGGCCCGGTAGCCCCCAGCGCCGGGTCTGCTCCCCGCGAGCTGCGCGGCTTCCGTGCTCGTGGAGGGAACCCGCAAGGTGGAGATACGCCCGTTCGCGGTGTTTCTTCTCAGGAGGGCTGGGCAAGGTGGAGATTTGCTGGGAGCGTCGAACACCGTGGGCGCCCAGGCCCTGGGCTCTCGCAGATCGACGGCAGGAGGAAAAGCGCGCAGGTTAGGGTGTGCGGGACTCTTCAGAACGAAGACCCAAAGATACAGGGGGAGAGCGGGGACGCCAAGCATAGTCTGCCGTTTTTAGGTGTATGGCGGGCTTTCAGAGGGGGCAGAGGGATTCTGATTTCTATTGCTGTCCTATGAGAGAATGGGAGGAGAGACAGGAGGGCAGGAGAAGGCCAGAGAAAAACTTTTACTTGTGAGGCTGCTTCTGAGATCTTCATTTTGGGTACCGTTTTCTGAGCCCCAGTGACTGAAACATTGTTATCTAAGGACATCCTAAAAGCGTCCATCATGAAAACAATAGAGGCAAAAACAGTGAAATTGCACCCCTGAACCTCTTGTGAGGCTTGAAGACATGCAGGTCCACTCATTCTGTGGCAGTAGGTTTATAAAATGTACCCCCAAAACCGCAAGGTCAGATCAACTATTTTTATAATCTTGAGTCCCTTAGTCAGGCCTGCCCCTAACATTTGTAGGCTGGGTTAAGAGTACAAATGGAGACCCACATACTATATGTTTAAATACTTAAAAGTTATTAAGAAACAAATCATTAAGTAAAATATGTTCTTTTCTCCTTCATTGACAAATATACCTTCATAATGATATAAAAGGCCAGGTTCACTTTCAGAATTCTTAGACTCCTTAGAATACCTGGAAACACAGCTGAAATACAGTAGACAAAGAAAGAACTGTCCTCCTCAGTCTTTTCCCGCTCAAATTATTTTCTGGATTCTGGCTCTTACATTGCTGCAAGGGGCCTTGCATACAATGTGTGAATACTCCAAGCCACATCCAAATTTTGCCCATACCCCTGCAAACACCTATGCCTTAGCTGCCCGTGGGGTCTAAGAATGCTCACGTTAGCAGCTGAGTCTCTCCTTAGGAAAAAGCTGGGAAAGTCTCACTCAGGGCTGGCATCATTTGGCATCATTTGGGCAACAAATTCCAGGGACACAGATATCCTGAATGTGGTCTAGACTCTAGAGGAGAGAAACTAGGCTTTGGGTAAGTTTATTCCCTTGGCTCTACAGACTACTTTCTTCCAGAGTAAAGTGCCTGGAAGAAAACTTGAAATATTTTCTAAGTGTGTGATCCAAGACACAGCAATACTACGAGCAATAGAATTTACTGAGTGCTGGCCATAGACCAAGCACTGTACTAAGCTCTATGCCCAGGATGATAGGTTAATAAGGGACACGTTAAATTACTGATAAGTACAACACAGTGGTATGTTAGATGATAGAGACAAGCTCAGGCTACTTCTAAACACCGATTTATATAATCTTTATACCTATAATTCTGCCTTTTCTATGATATACAAATTGAATCATATAATAAGTAGCTTTTTCCCTCTGATTTCTTTCACCAAGCATAATGCATTTGAGTTTCACCTATCAGTGGGTTGTAAATTTTTATTTCTGTGTTGTATTTTTTATTCCACAATGTGGATGTATCATAGTTCATTATCCATTCACCCACCGAAGTTGTCCGTTTGGGGCAATTACAAATAAAGCTGCTCTGGTATAGGTTATTTATAAATAAATACATACACAAGTAAAGCTGCTATAGATATTTAAGTTACAGATTTTCATATGAAACGTAAGTTTTTATTTTCCTTGTATAATAGGAATGTGATCGCTGAATCATGTGGTATGTTTAACTTTGTAAGAAACTGCCAAACTATTTTCCAAAGTGGCTGTACCCACACAATGTGTGAAAGATTATCTATTGATAAACACTTGGGTTGTTTGCAGTTTGGGGCTCCTACCAATAAAGCTATAATGACTGTTCATGTACAAGTCTTTCTATGGACACATGTTTCCAGTTCCCTTTCAGTACTTGGACTAGAAAGACTAGATTTTATGGTAGTGTACGTCTAACATTTTAAGAAATCACCAAACTTTTTCAGACTGGTCATACTATTTTAGTTTTCCAGCAGCAGGGCATGAGCATTCTAGTTCCACTACATGCTTGACAATATTTGGTAAGGGCTGTCTTTTTAACTTCAGGCATTTCAATACATGTGTAGTGGTATCTTATAATTTTAATTTGCATATTACTAAATGATTGATGATGCTAGCCATTGTTTTATGTGCCTATTTGCCATCTATGTTTCTTTGATTAAGTATCTGTACAAATCTTTTGCCCATTTTAAAAACACTCTCACTAAGTTTGTGAGTGTTTTAAATATTCTGGATACAAATACTTTATCCGATAAATGACTTGCAAATATTTTCTCCCAGTCTGTGGATTACCTTTTGTTTTCTTAACATTGTCTTTTAAAGAGCATAAGTTTATTTTTGAAAAGGTTTAAATGACCAGTTCTTTTTAGATTGTACTTTAATGTCATATCTAAGAAATATTTGTCTAAGTAACAATTGCAAAGGTTTTCTCCCATGTTTTCTTCTGGAATTTTTATAGTTTTTGTTTGTTTTGTTTTGTTTTGTTTTGTTTTGTTTTGTTTTCTGAGACAGAGTCTCACTCTGTCACCCAGGCTAGAGTGCAGTGGCTCACAGCAACCTCAAACTCTTAGGCTCAAGCCATCCTCGTGCATCAGCCACCTGAGTAGCTGGGACTACAGGTACCTGCCACTGCACCTCTGGCTAATTTTCTAATTTTTAGTAGAGACAGGGTCTCTCTGTTGCTCAGGCTGGTCTCAAATTTCTGACCTCTCACCTTGACCTCCCACAGTGCTAAGATTGCAGGTGTGAGCCCCTGCACCCTGGGTCTGGAGGTTTTATATAAAATTTTAAGTTTTACATTTAGGTCTATGATCCACTTTTGGGTTAGTTTTCGCATGTGATGCAAGGTATGGATCCAAGTTTATTTTTTTTCCTATGTGGATTACTGATTGCTCCAACATTATTTGTTGCAACAACTATCTTTTTCCACTGAATCTTCTTTGTACCTTTGTCAGAGATAAGCTCTTCGTGTTATTGTGTACACCTAATTCCAGACTTTGTATTTGGTTTAGTTAATCTGGTTTGTTTTGTTTTTGTTTCTGTTTTTTATTGCCCACAGTATTGGTTAATGTTTATTTATCAAGATAACAATTCCTTAGCCCACATGTTCCTGTTTCATACACAGCTTAGGACAAGTTAGTAACATACTTCTATGTAATTCAATCCAAAGAAATTCTTTATATTCCAAAATCACTTTTTACTCTGAGAGATCACGGATTATAATTTCTGTAGAAATCTGTCTTCTTTCTTGCTTCAGCAACAGCAAACTTATAGAGAGCTGCAACCATTAGGAATACATTAAATGCTCTAAAGATAAGAAACCGCAGATACCTGGCCAGAAGGTATCTGGAAAAGCACTGGAACCCATGGTCCCTACTATCATTGGAAGGACTATGCTGATGGAAAAGTGGACTCTGTTTATTTTGATGCCAGTGCCATTCTGTGTCGCTTAATATAGCTGTGTAAAAAGTCTTGAAATGAGGTAGTGTTAGTCCCCCAATTCTGTCCTTTTTCTAAGTTATTTTGGCTATTATAGGTGCTTTCTATTTCTATATGAATCATAAAATTAGTTTCTTAATTTCAAAAAAAATTCCAGGTGGGATTATCATTAGGGATTGTAATCAATATGTAAGTCAATTTAGGAGAATTGCCTTTTTAACAAAATTGATTCTTACAACCTTTAAATAAGGTCTTTCTCTATTCATTTAGGTCTTCTTTAATTTCTCTCAACAATATTTTTTGGTTTTCAGTATATGAATCTTAAAATTTTATCAGATTTATTCCTAAGTAATTTCACATTTTTGATGCTATTGTAAATGGTATTTTAAATTTCAATTTTAGATTGTTTATTGCCAATACATAAGAATACAATCAGTTTTTGTACATTGAACTTGTATCCTGCAACGTTGCTAATCTCATTTATTAATTTTAGAAAGTGTTTTTGTAGATTCCATCAGATTTCCAGTATAAGCATACCATCTGGAAATAAAGGCAGCTTTATGTTTTTCTTTCCACAGATGAAGCAGGTCCATCATCCTGTCCATTCTTCATTCTGACCTTTTTAAACAACATCCTCCCCAAAATAAACAAATAAATAAATAGATAGATAACACCCTCTCCCACCCCCCATCTAAAACTCCTGGCAGCTACTGATTTGTTCCCTATTACTTATTTTGTATTTTTGAGAATGCTATATAAATAGAATTATACTGCATACAAATTTTGAAAATAGTTGCTTACAATCATCTTGTCTGTGAAATTCATCCATGTTGTTGTGTATATCAGTAGTATTTTTTTTCTTTTTAATTACTGAGCTGCGTTCCATCATATGGATATACCACAGTTCATTCACCTGTTGGAGGACATTTGGATTGTTTCCAATTATTGACAATTATAAATAGAACTGCTATAAACATTTTTTATACAGGCTTTTATGTAAATGTGTTTTCCTACTCCTGGGATATCTACCGAGGAGTGGGATTTCTGGGTCATATAGTAAATATATAGTAATGTTATAAGATGATGTCGAATCCTTGTCCAGAGTGGTGGTACTATTTTATATTCCCACCAGCAATGTGAGAGAATCCATTTGCTCTGCACCTTCATCAGTGCATAGTATTGTCAGTGTTTTTGTTTTTTGTTTTTGACAGAGTCTCACTATGTCGCCCTGGGTAGAGTGCCGTGGCATCACAGCAGCCTCCAACTCTTGGGCTCAAGCAATTCTCCTGCCTCAGTCTCCCGAGCTGCTGGGACTACAGGCACCAGCCACAACACTTGACTATTTTTTGGTTATAATTGTCATTGTTTGACAGGCCCAGGCTGGGTTTGAACCCACCAGCTCTGGTGTATGTGGCAGCTCAGCTATAGGCGCCGAGCCATCGGTGTTTTTTTATTCCAGCCATTCTAATAATTATGTAGTAGTGAGCCATGGATTGTTAAGAATTGTGTGAGTTTTCTTATATTTTGAGGTTTTGCATATGTCAAAACATCTTTCTGTTGTTGATTTCTAAATAATTATGTTGTCAGAGAATATATTTGTTATAGTAATACTTCTTTAAAATTTTTTAAGAGTTGGTTTATCCAATAGAAAAATTAGCTGGGTGCTAATGAGTGTGCTAATGGTGTGCACTTCTAGTCTCACTACTCAGGAGGCTGAGGCAGGAGGATCACTTAAACCCAAGAGTTTGAGGTTCCTGATGCCATGGCCCTCTGGCCTGGGTGACAGTAAGACTCCCTGTCTAAAAAAAAAAAAAAAAAAAAAAGAGGGAGGATTGGTTTATGACCTAGTATATGATTTGTCTTAGTGAATGTTTCAAAATAAACATTAAAAAGAATTTGTAATCTTGGTTGGGGTGGTATGCTTTGTAACTATCAGTTGGATCAAATTAGTTAATAGTGTTGTTCATGTTTTCTGTATCTTTGCAAATTTTTCTGACTACATGTTCTATAAACTATTGAGAAGATAATATTGAAATCTCTGACTGTAATTATGGATTTGCCTATTTCTCATTGAAATTTTTGGTTTGAACTTTATCTATTTTGAAGCTCTATTATTAAGCACATAAACATTTAGGACTATTATGCCCTCTTGATGAATTAACCCCTGTATCATTATGAAATGAATTTTCCCTATCTCAGGTAATGTTCTTTATGCCTAAAAGTACTACTTCTGGAATTAACATAGCCACCCCAGCTTTATTTTGACTAGTGTTAGCATGGTATACCTATTTTTACTCCTTTACTTTTAACCTATATGTGTCTTTATATTTAAGTGGTGGATCTGCACAAACTGTTCTTAATCTAATCTGACAATTTCCACCTTTTGATTGGAGTATATACATTTGATGTGATTTTATTTTATTTTTTTTTATTGTTAAATCATAGCTGTATACATTAGTGCAATCGCCTGTACCCATTCTAATATGCACCATAGATGTGGCCCCACCCATTACCCTCCCTCCAGTGAAACCTCCTCCCTCCCTTCCCCTTTTTTGGCCCTTTCCCCATAGTCTTGTGCTATAGTTGGGTTATAGCCTTCATGTGAAAGCTATAATTTAGCTTCATAGTACAGCTGAGTACATTGGATACTTTTTCTTCCATTTCTGAGATACTTTGTTAAGAAGAATATGTTCCAGCTCCATCCATGTAAACATGAAAGAGATAAAGTCTCCATCTTTCTTTAAGGCTGCATAGTATTCCATGGTATACATGTACCACAATTTGCTAGTCCATTCGTGAGTCACTTGGGCTTCTTCCATGACTTAGCAATTGTTAATTGGGCTGCAGTAAACATTCTGGTACAGATGTCTTTGTAATATTGTGATTTTTGGTCTTCTGGGTATAAACCTAGTAAAGGAATTATAGGATCAAATGGCAGGTCTATTTTTAGGTCCCTAAGTATTCTCCAAACATCCTTCCAAAAGGAACCTATTAGTGTGCATTCCCATCAGCAGTGTAGAAGTGTGCCCTTTCCTCCATATCCACGCCAACATCTCTGGTTGTGGGATTTTGTTATTTGGGCTACTCTTACTGGGGTTAGGTGATATCTCAAAGTCGTTTTGATTTGCATTTCTCTGATGATTAAGGATGTGTTTGTAGATCATGTGTCTTTCTTCTTTAGAGAAGTTTCTCTTCAAGTCCCTTGCCCATCCTGAGATGGGATCATTTGTTCTTTTCTTGCTAATACGTTTGAGTTCTCTGTGGATTCTGGTTATTAGACCTTTATTGGAGGTATAACCTGCAAATATTTTCTCCCATTCTGAGGGC